>JAEQML010063301.1:0-23275 GCA_016904865.1 Pissodes strobi | reverse complement strand
GGAAAAAAAAAATTTGGGGTTCAATCTTTAAAAAAACGTGTTGCAAAGCCTAATTTGATACTAAAAAATTGATTGCTATAGTAACCAAAAAAAGTAAAAAATCGACATAATTCGTCAATCGTACGACTAGAGACTTGATATTTGGTATTTAGGTAAAGATAAAAAAAATTTATCGATTGACGTTGACAAGTCGGTTACCATGGCAAAAAATTAATAATATGTATATCATTAATAAAAGATATAGTATGGTACTTAGGATTGTTTATGACGCCTAATTTGATACTAAAAGATTGGTTGCTATGGTAACCAAAAAAAGTAAAAAATCGTCATAATTCGTCAATTGTACGACTTAGAGATTTGATATTTGGTATTTAGGTAAATATTAAAAAAAAATAACGATTGACGTTGACCAACTGGTTACCATGGCAACCAATTAGAAATTTATCGCGGCAAAATTAGACTAGCGATTGGTAACTCTAATTATAAGGGCTTTCTAATTATAGGCCACGGTACGGATAGGAGCGTGGCAATAATGTGTGACCAAAGGTCACACAAACGAGGCCCGAAGGGCCTCGCGCGTGCCGCAGGCACGAGTGGCCACGCCACTTGTTCTTATATACTTTTTTGCGTAGAACCCAGTGGCGGAGTCAGATTTTTGCTGTGAGCTGTCAATTTTTAGCTATAAATGAAACTCATGTTTTTTTTTAAATGGAACACCCTGTATATTTTTCTTTCGTTTGAATGGAAATCTTATAAGCTTTTCAAAAATATATAATACATGATATGTATTTTAAATAATAAGCCTAAAATTCATAATTTCACAAAATGTATCTCTATACAACACTCTTGATGAGTATAGTATAAGCATTATCTTTTAAACAAAGTTATAAGCATTAGTAGGCAGAGATTATCAGAGCAATGGAATGATCATTTTGTTATTGGCAAGACCTGTCAGTGGCAAAATTTATACTTTCTGTGTAATATTGTATTTTTTACGATGGTTGAAAACGAAAATTACGAATATTTTGAAAAATATGACATTGTACTGGGCATATAAGGTCACAAGGGTATTGACTTCATATCCTGTAAACTATGTTTAATTTGTTAAGCAATACACAATATATTGCAATTGCCCAGCACAGCTTTTTGACGATTATTATTACATTAGGTAATCAGGTTATTGTTTAATTAATATAAGATTGCATACTGTGCATTTTGGCCAGCATATACGAATATTAATTTATAACCAAGATAGTTTTATCGAAGCTTTCGTGATGTTCTTAATTCTCCTCAACCTATGAGAACCAAGCTGATTACATGGTGACCCTGCCAGGGTATACAGAGCAATGAAAATTCGCGTGAAGCTTCTCAACTATTATTCAATATGTTTGTTTGAATATTTATTTACCTTTTGACTTATTTGGGTTTATTTTTTATTTAAGTATCATTTTAATTTATGGGTATTCTGAAAGAAGACAACCTGGTCATTTAATGTTTTCCGGAATAAAGAGAACATGGAAAGCTTATCCGGCCCCTACCAAAAACGTATAATAAGGAAAATCGCGGTAAGGGCGGAGGCAACGTTCCATGTTTTACCAATTTTTTTCGTTATTCCGGAAAAAATTAAATGATCAGGATTGCTATCTTATAGGATATTAATAAATTAAAATGATACTTAAAAAAATAAACCCAAATAAGTCAAAAGGTAAATAAATATTCAAACAAATTTATTGGAATATAGCTGAGAAGCTTCACGGAAGTTTTCATTGCTCTGTATAAAGCAGACTAACATGTCATATTTTTCAAAATATTGATAATTTTCATTTTGAGCCATCGTAAAAAATACAATATTACACAGAAAATATAAATTTTGCCACTGAATGGTCTTGCCAATAAAAAATTACCATTCTATTGTTCTTAATAGTCTCTGCCTGCTAATACTTATACAGTTGTTTAAAAGACAATGCTTATATTATACTCATCAAGAGTGTCGTATAGAGACACATTTTATAAATAAATAAATAAATAAATAAATAGCCATATATTTCCAACAGGCCCAAAGGCCCAATTACAGGAAATTCAACTAAGTATATATAAGACAAGAGAAAGTAAAATCCTACAAATGCTAACTAATCAATACAAGCACATAACAAGTTACGATAATAATAACAGCAAATCACAACGTTAATAAGTCTTATAAATACCACAACAAAAATCTTTGAGAAATGTTTAAAGGTGAGATTGAATGATTATTTGACAAAACATAATATACTAAGTGAAAACCAATATGGGTTTAGACAAAACACGAGCACATGTGATGCAATGTTTGAACTGGTGAATCAAATTAAAATCAACTTAGATAAAGGCAGCAAATGTGCGGCAGTGTTTCTTGATCTGGCAAAGGCTTTTGACACGGTACCTCATGAGGCTCTTTTAAGTGTCCTTGAACATTATGGGGTGAGGGGTATTGTGCTGAAACTTTTAAAGAATTATCTATTTCAAAGAAAACAAATGGTTAAAATAAAAAATACTCTGAGTGACCCGGAGGAAGTGAGGGTGGGCGTCCCCCAGGGGACTGTTCTTGGACCAGTCTTGTTCTTGGTATATATAAACTCATTATTAAAAACTAAGGTTGATGGAACAGTAATTTCATACGCAGATGACACTGTTATAATTTTTAATGACAACACTTGGGAAGATATAAAGATCAAAGCACAACAGGGCATTAGTAGAATAAAAAACTGGTTAGATTATCATAGACTTTCCTTAAATATTAGCAAAACAACGTTTATAGCATTCTCAATAACAAACATTAATCGACCAAAATTTAACTTACAAATAAATAATAACTTTGAAATAAACATGTCTGAAAAAACGAAATATCTAGGAATCATGATCATGATTGACCAAAATCTCAAATGGAATGAACAAATAAAATCTCTTGTAATTAAATTACGAAGATTTATACACAAATTTTATGAATTAAGAAAGTTTATGAACCGTAAACAACTTATAATGATTTATAGGTCGCTGATAGAGTCAATCCTTCGATATGGCATGGTTGTTTGGGGGGGTGCGTATGGTGCAGCCTTACAGCCTCTTAGAGTTATACAAAATCGCATTGTTAAAACTATGTTCAGAAAACCATCACTTTATCCGACAGCTCTCCTTTACAACAGTGAAATACTGAACATAAGAACACTGTATCTATACTTGTGTTGTATTTTCATATATGGAAAGCCGCTTTTAAGAGTCACTGCCAAACATTCTCATAACACAAGAGCTGGTTCAAATAACCGCTTGATGACACCAACGTGTCAGCGTGATGCCAGCCAACGTTATGTTACCACGGTTGCTCCCAAAATTCATAACAAGCTCCCGAGGAACATAACAAATATAACCACAGTACATAAATTTCGATCAGGTGCTAAACAATATATCGCTGGAAATTTGGATTTATTTAGGGATATTCTGTAACAAATGGAACACATTTTAATAATTAATTAATTTATTCACCACATGTCATACGGTGATTATATGGATATATTTTGATTGTATGGATATATTTTAGTTTTAGTTGTTTTTGTATTGTAGCACATACAGGTGCATGCACCTAGGTGCTCAGTCATCATTCATTATCTGTAAATTGTTAGTAACTTTAATGTTAAACTGTAAATGTATAGTATGTAATAATATAAATAAATAAATAAATAAATAAATATATACGTAAATATAAAAAAGGAAATATATATAATACACATTGGTATACATAACACTAATAAACTAAAGGGAGTAACCAGACGCCTCTCGTAGGTACCTCAAAACAGTTGGTAAGCTATCGAAGTTTATGTCGCAAAAAGCGGAAATGCGATTAAAATTGTGGCACATTTTGTAAATGGGACTTTGGGATATGATATTTGACCTCGCAAATTCAAGCGAAAAAGTAGGTTGATGTCTGGCACCACTGCGGGGTACGTGAAATGATATGCGTTCCAACAGAAGTGGACAGTCGATTTTAGAGGAAAGAAGCTTATGGAGAAATGATAGTGACTGAGAGTCGCGACGAACCGCCAAAGGCAACTCTGCAAACCTCGATAGGATAAGATCATGGTTCAGACCTCGCTGAGGATAAGAGCCATCTTCCCTGAACATTAAGTATTTTAGGAAGCGCCTCTGAACTGACTCGACTGAGTAAGCGTGGCAGTTATATATAGGGAACCAAACAATAGAACCGTAGTCCAACTTTGATCTCACGAAGGAGTAATACAAGAGCTTAAGGGTGGATACGTTTGAAAAGTGTTTGCAAGTTCTCAGTATAAAACCCAAAGCTCTAGAAGCGTTAGACACCATCTGATCGATATGACTGGTGAAACAGAATTTCTCATCGAAAACAACACCTAGATCCCTCACCGTAGTACGCCTAATCAAGGTGCAATCATTTATGGTGTAATTAAAAAGACTTGCATTTTTAGATCGAGAGTAGGAAACAACGTTGCACTTGGAGATGTTTAAGCGAAGTCTGTTAGCCACACACCACCTACTGACCGTATCAATATTGGCTTGAAGAGACACGTGGTCCTCGAATGCATCGATGCGGTGGAAAATTTTCAGATCGTCAGCATAGGCGAGAGAGCTGCAGTCTATAAGAGAGACCAGATCGTTGATGAATATGTTGAGCAGCAGTGGCCCCAGGTTGGACCCCTGTGGGACACCTGACGTCGGTCCAAAAGGTTCCGATGTAAAACCCTTGATTTCGACAAATTGACGACGATTGAAGAGATAAGATTCCAATACTAAGATAAGTTTGTTGGAGAAAACGAACTGGTCAGATGCCTTCCGTAGTAAAATGTGATGATCAATTTGATCAAATGCTTTGCAAAAGTCTGTGTAAATGACATCCACTTGACTTCTGCGGTTAAGGGCGTCGCAGACGTTAGAGGAGAAAGAGCAGAGATTAGTCATACATGATCTTCTGGAAAAAAAGCCGTGTTGATGAACTGACAATCTGTTACGTATTTTGAAGAATAGGTATTTCTGTAAGACAATCTCTAGCGCCTTGGAAAAGTTGCATAATATGGAAATGCAACGATAATTTTCTACTAGAGATGGATCGCCTTTTTTGAGAATAGGGCAAATCCTGGCAATCTTCCAAACCTCCGGAAACACACCAGTGCCCAAGATCAAGTTGAAAATATGACAAAGAGGAGCACTCATGATTGAGGAACAGTCTCTCACCAAAAAGCTGGGAATTCCGTCCGGCCCATATGTTGATTTATTTTTCAGCATTTTGCAAGCCGACTCTACTTCCTCGGAAGTGACTGTGGGAATGTCAATGAGCTCACAGTGTTCCGTTTGAGCGCACAAATCCACGTGCTCGGGTCGCCCATAGACACTTCCAAAAAAGTCAGCAAAGGCAGATACGATATTATGAGGCCCATGGACAGGCTTATTTGAGTAGTTCATGGTGGCTGGGATGCGGGACTGAGCCTTTTTACTTTGAACGAAAGACCAAAAATTGGAGGGGTTGTTGTTTATATTTCGCTCAGCAGTCCCAATGAAGTCCTTATAGTCCCTCTGAGTTAGTGATTTAATTAGTCTACGCAAAGAACTATACTTTGTCTGGTAGAAGGCAGAGTCGCGCGTCTGAAGTTGACGACGCAATCTTTCTTTCCTGAAGATGTTGTCAATCAATTCTCTTGAAAACCAAGACGGAAAACGCCTTCTTCTGGGTTGCTTAAGAGGTGTACAGGCAGCAAAGCTATTATTAAGAATCTCATAGAAAGACTGACATGCGCTGACAACATCAGGAGATTCAAGAACGCGAGACCAGTCAGTGTGCAATAACGATGCATACAACCTGGGATAATCAGCTTTACGAAAGTTGAAGCGGGGTGGTTGAGCGTTGTTCAAAGGAAATTTGACGGCATGAGGAAGTACCGCTTGAAAATCAAGAGACAGAGCAGGATGATGTGGATCCTCCTCGACCAGAGGCACATCATTATGAGTTACATTAACCGCAAAGTTGGCGAAAACAAGGTCAAGGAAACGATTGTTTAAATTTGGGACAGTATTATACTGTTTAAGGCTGAGGAACTCGCTGAGGTTTAGTAAACCTTTGTGTCTGGGACCAAAAGGAACAGTGAATGAAAAGGAGGGAATGTTGAAATCGCCCAGAAAAATTAAGTTTTTAGAAAGCATTATGTCTAGTGACGAGAGGAGGTCAAAAAAAGTTTCGGCGTCGGCGCTGGTGGCAGAGGGAGGGATGTATATAATAAATACGTAAAATACAAAATAAGTTAAAGTGAGCTTACAACCTAAGAAGTCTATATTTGGCACGGTGTTACTGATATTTGAAAGATCCAGTAGTTCAGAACTGAGCCTATTGTGAAGACCAAGCATGACTCCCCCTCCTCTGGATTCGTCCATTCGGTCTGTTCTTCTACCAGAGCGGTATATAATATATGAGTCTGGAAAAAGTTCTGAGTCCAAGATATCCGGCTGGAGCCAGGACTCGGAGACAGCAATGACGTCATAATCTGAGGAGACCACGCAACTGTAAAATCTATGCGTCTTAGTACGTAGACCCCTGACATTCTGGTAGCAGCAGGTTAAGTCGTTAGTTGAGATTGTAAGGGATCTCGGTTTTTTGCAGTTATTGTTGGAATACCGTTAACATACCTCAAAATGAGATTTTCCTCCCCGTTTGTACGGCGAACCCGCAGTTCATCTTTCGTATCCTGAAGTTGTTTCAGCTGAGCTGGAGATAGGTCAGCCTCGATGTAGATCTGATGGGCGTCGATAAACTTTCTCCGGCTCCTCAACACAGCCGACACGTCGCCCGAGCTAGAGAGGGTCACTTTCAGAGACTTGTGACCGTTACGATTTGGTTTACCGACCCTGGAAACATCAGCAGCCACGATCCTACGAGAGGTCCCGTCAGACAGCAGCGAGGAAATCTGGTCCAACTCGGGAGCTCCCTCTTCCAGACGCAGATTAAATATCATTAGGTTGTTCATACGAGCCTGCCTCTGCAGCACCTCCCCGAATATACCACTCTCCTGAACTTGAGGGTTTGATGCAGGGCCATCAGCGCCGCAATTAGTAGAAAGTTGGCGTCTTATATCAGCAATCTCCGATCTGAGTTCGGTGTTTATTTTAATTTGATCCTCATATTTAGTAAGAAGTATAGCGTGCTGAGATTCGATGTACAGCAACTTCTCCTGGTGTCATTTTGTGAAATTATGGATTTTAGGCTTATTATTTAAAATACATATCATGTATTATATATTTTTATAAAGCTTATAAAATTTCCATTCAAACGAAAGAAAAATATACAGGGTGTTACTTTTTAAAAAAATAAAAGAGTGTCATATCGAGACACATTTTGTGAAATTATGAATTTTAGGCTTATTATTTAAAATAGATATAATGTATTATATATTTTTATAAAGCTTATAACATTTTCAATCAAACAAAAGAAAAATATACTGGGTGTTCCATTAAAAAAAACATAAGTTTGATTTATAGCTAAAAATTTACAGCTCACAGCAAAAATCTGATCACGCCACTGGATTCTACGTCAAAAACTGTATAAGAGCCATTTTTTTGATTTGCGATATGTTAAAGGATAACGGAGATACGAGGGGGGTCCCAAAATGCATTATTTTCAATTTCGCCCTGTATCTCAGAAACGAAGCGGGCTATGAAAATTTTATTTATACCATCGTTCTTTTCACAAAAAAGTAGCACAGTATTGTGAAAACCGCAACTCTCTGTCTTTACTCGTAAGTGAGATACCCCGTAATATCATCGAAAATGGGACACCCTGTACATTATGATTTAAAAAATTATGGTAAATTTGAAAATTTAGGCGTTCTGAAGAATTGTAAAAAGCGTATATATAAAAATTAAATTTTGGGAGCGTATGACAAAAAATAGTGTTTGTCACACGTACCTAAATGAAGTTTTTCAGGAATCCATATAAAATTCCTATTCGGGCGTTTAAATTTTGATGATTAATGGCGGATGGGCGGGCTCTATTGTCGCCACTGTCTTGTATAAAGCCACTGTAGTAACCAGAAGCAAAATCAATTTTGTACTCGATAGTAAATACATATTTCTTGGTCTATTTTTAATAATGTAAAGTTTATTATTAATGTAAAGTTTATATGGGAGCTTGATTTTCAATTGGGTCATCTTCCTGTGTGCTTTGCCACCTTCCAGTGCGCCATGGACAACATTCTGTTAGGCATTCAAAACGAACGCTGCCAGGTTTATATGGGCAATCTATTCATCCACTATTCACAAATACATGGGCCGACTTAAGGTCGTCAAATGAATTCGCAAAGCAAAGCTAACCCAAAATAACCCCTCCAAAAAAGTTTGCATTCAACAATTCCCGGAATATAGAACCCAAAAAGAAATCAAGTTATTCCTTGGACTCGTGGGGTATTACTGTCGCATTATTCAAACAACTGGTTTTAGATCCTACCAATTATTGGTAGTGCCTTAGAACTTCTAAGCCTTACCAAATTTGAAAAATCAATGTTTTTCACCTTTTTCTCAATATAATAATACGAAAGACATATCACTAAACGCGTATAATGTTACCCCCGTTAACTTTTTCATTTTCGAACAAGAGAAAAAGTTGTAGGGAGTTATTTAAGCGATTTGTAACGTATATTTTCGTAGTAACGAGTGAGATGTCAAAGTCATTTATTTTTAAATATATATAATACAATATTAATGACTTTTAGCTTCTACCTTCAACTCTGAACATAACTTGCAGCAAATGTTAAGGAAAAATGAGGCTATGATTTAACTGTAACTGCGATATGTTCCGCTAGTATACTCCACAGGGTGATACAAAATTCCCGAGAATATGATATTGTCAAAGAACAGACTTACAATTTTAAAAAATCATTCACATCGGACCGTAAGTTCTAGAAAAAAATTGCGTCAAATATGTGGCAAATTTATGGCAGTGCGTTAATTTTGTTTAGATCATTTAAATTTTCTACCTATATTAATGAATTTTCAGATGATAATAAGGGTGGATTTTCATGCGTCCGATATCCGACGATACGATGACCCGACGGAGCTCCTATTGGTCAGAATATTTTGGCGCCAATTATTATCCGAATATTTTTAAAATCATCTGATGTCGTATGGAGTTAAAATTATTTTAACTTTTGTCCGATATCGTGTGTTTCTTAACCTCACTTTTTATTTGTTTTGTTTATTTATATAATGTGTTATATGTATCCCATCTGCGTCTGCTACTACATATTAACAAATCAATCAAAGTAAAAGATTTTGGGTTCCGAATACTTATAAAAATCGAGCACAGCAAAATGCTTAACATAATTTATAAAAGGAAATGAGACTGTAACCCATCAGGACAGATGTTTGTACTATAATACTATTTGAGGATTGGTAGGGAGAATTTCAAAATCTACTAATGTTATTAAATATATTAATTAATATTGTAATCTACTAAAATGTAGAAGCTACTAAACAAATATCACCCTCTCGCAAGTTTGAACTTGAACTTGGAGATTGTTATATAAACATTAAAGGCCAACTATAAACAACGCGAGCGATCAACGGGAGCGACTTTGAACCTTATGCATGCAATGATCATCACTTTGTTTTATATAAATACGCTACCGAACCCTCAGTTCGGTAGACTTAGTCTCACCTCCAGCTCCCAAGGTTAGTCACTTGACGACTGCCTCCTGGGTTCTATCCGCTCCTAGAGTTAGTCATACGACTGCTTTAGGTTCCATTCCTTTCCTACCCAACCTGGTACCGGTTAGTCACTTGACGACTGCTAGGGCCAGGGGTTGCACAACCTCCATAGTAAAGTCTTGACAAGAAGTTTGTCAGAGTGTTGAGAAAGACAAGTGTCTAAATAGTCAGTTAAAAAGTTTAGTGAAATCTCTTAGTGCTCTTAAATAAAACCCAACCCTTAAGAAAAACTATAAATTATAAGACAGTAAACAAAGACCTATAAACAGTACCTCAAATCGAGAAAACATGCGCACCGTAGTAGTAATCGGGTATAATAGATTCTCATTTTTTCTGACCAATAATTGTTGTTAAAGTTTTATCGTTAATACATTGTTATTGTTATAAACTAAACGTGCTTACTTTATCATCTCTTCTTACCCCACGTAATGCGATCCCGGTCTACCTCAGTTACCCCCCGGCACGCTAAACAAGGCGTGTCCTCACGAGTAGAACATCCAGTGGTAGATTAAAGGAAGCATTGAGACCCCGTCATTGTACTAATCGCGACGAGGCTCTTCTCTGAGAAGTTATTCTTTAAATAAACGCGCTACCCCCTAAGCTACTCGTGACAATATTAACCCGGACCAATCGTGTGCATGAATCGATTTTTGCTGGCGAGAGATTTGCCATTGTATAAGGATTATATAAACAATGGATTTGCACTTATATTAAGGTAATTTCAGTTTAGTACGAAGGACAAGATCATGGTATGTTGGTTAAAACTTATCTCTGGGTCCCTCTAACTGTGTTGAATAAATGAAAGTTCTGGGAATTCTTCCTGTGGCTTATTCAAAATTATTACTTCAGGTTCATGATACAACTTTGTATCATGCTTCAGGTTTGTTTATAAACACATACCAGCGTGGTATGTGGTTTATAAAAGAAAACGTAGAATGCCAAATTGCTGAAATTGCCTGTTAAATTCGGATACGAAAATCATGTCAATCCAACCAATAGGAAGACGAATATTGTAACCAATAGAAACACTGTCGGATCATCGTATCGTCGGATATCGGACGCATGAGAATCCACCTTAAGTCGAAAACGGTTCAATTTAGACACATAATATTAATAAACCATGTTCATAATTTAAGGTAGAATCTAAAGAGCCATTAATACACTGGGTGTTCAATTTAAAAATATATGACTTGGCTCTGTTACTAGTTTCTGCAACCTTGTATATACGAAAATAAACGTGCAAATAGTTTATAAATACCTACAATTTCTGTCTTTAACATTTTTCCCTAGTGCGAAAAATAAAGTTATAGCGGGGTTATACGCGATCACCCTGTACACCCTAAAAAGATAAAAATTTACCCTTGATGCAACAAGTCATGGTGCTCATTTTTATTTTCCTTATCTGTGTATTCAGCATTAAAAAATGTATTTTTATCTTTATCTTCAAAGAAATCTTCATTTTTCATTTCTTCTAAAAAACAGGTATATCAGAAAAGCATAGAAAACATACAATCTGTTGTTTTACCCACCTTCACATTTATTAATACTGGATTTATCTATCTTATGTTTAGGTGAATCGACTAGCTCTGTCACTACACTAAAATCATATGGCTCTACTTTTAACAGCTTTGATGCTGCTATTGTTAAAGTTTCCAAGGCTTTCGTGGCAAATAATTGTAAAGCATGCTGGTAAGGAACAAGTGCATGTGAAAACATGTTACACCTGAAAAGTAATAGGACTCGATTAATTTTTCAATTTTCCATATTTTCGAATATTATTTTGACAGTTTGTTTTAAAAGCTTATCTGCATGTATTTGTGGGCGGGCTTATATCTATTCGTTCAAGGTTTAAGAAAAATTTTAATTTCAAATTATGATTCTCTTAAACATCATATTTTATTTTCCCTATTAGCTTGGAATTGTATTTTTTTAATGACTACAACACAGTTTTATCCACAATACCGAAACATAATTTTTGTTTCGCTGACCATGAGTTTTAGTCATCTCCTGATGATGCTAACATGGTTAGCAAAACGCGCGTAGGATTCAAAAATTATGTTTCCCTATTGTGGATAAAACTTAGTTTATTTTATTGACACAAACAAACGTATTTTTCTATAACTTTTAAATAGTTTGCAGATTCATTTGCGAAGAAGTAGTGTCCATTAATCACGCTTGTGAGTTATAATCCATTACCCTCGAGCTGCGCAATATTCTTTATGTAGTGAGTAATCACAAAGGACAAATCTACTAAATTTAGACCATGACCGCCCGGGCACCTCTCATGTTATTTTCATACTTTTTTAAATTTAGCTTTAATCCAATATTTTGAAAGACACTCACATGCAATGGCTATTACTCATTCGGATGGATTAAAACTTGCTCGGTTTCTCAATAGTTCGAGTTATTCAATTGATAATTGATGGATAAAATTGTCGGACCAAGAACTTTATGCGGTTTTCTGAACGTAAGCTAATTGTAAAAATAACTCCAAATAACAATCAAATGGATATCTTAGTTCTATACTGTAGGTGGAAATAGCAGCAACAATCATATTTAAAGATTTCGTAAACCAAAGAAGTGTTAATTCACGATATTATATATAGATGGAGCACTAGTGAAATGAAAACCGCATCGTAAGCAATTTTGAAACCAGCTGCCCGTAGCATTTTAAGATCCTTTACAGGCCTAGGCCACTATGTGAAAATCGGCCTCTCCTATTGGTCGATCCATCTACAAAATAACAGCTGATCAGTTAACCTCGTGTTTTTAAGAAGCGTCTAGAGATCAGGCGTAATTTTCGATGCGGCGAAACGAATCCATGTCTCTACGTTCTAGCAAAACTTCTAAAACGCCTCGTTGGTGTAGTGGGCAGGGTGCTGGCCTGTCATTCCTGCGTTGCGGGTTCGATTCCCGTCGGTCGCGACAGATGTTTTGATTATTGTGTAACAGTCCGATTTTGCCAGTGTCAAATATTTTTAAATTTCATTTTATACGCCGCATTTAGCAAAAAAAATGCTGTATTTTGCGGTAGGAATTGTTGAAAAGAGGTCAATACTCCTCGAAGATAATTAATTCTAACTTTATTGATTCGATTTGCTGACAATAAGCTTAAAATTGCCGTATTCCTTAATGTAAATTAACTCTATTCTAAATATAGGTTAACGATATATTTGTATTAGCTTTTATAACACTCTGTGACTATATTTATTTTAGTTGATAAGCGAAGCACAAATCGTTTAGGTTTGATCCAATCACTAAAATAGGATATTATTGTTATTAGGATAGCTTTGCATTAATTTATATTACATTACCGTAGAGCGGCCAGCCAACCGATTTATATTTTTACGAATTTTGTTAGTAAAACCCGCTTTTACGTTTCATTAGACTCGTCAAATTCATATTTTATTTTCGGTTTAAATATTTCATAACTTTTTGGGGACCCCTGATATTTGCTTCGATGTATTTATATTTATTTCTTCACGCGGCAGGCTGTAGTTTTTGTAATATTCGGTTGTTGGTTCCGAGTAATAGGAATGGGTTATTTCTCATAGTTGCAGCTGTCGATTTAAATTTTTAAAAGTTTATCGTTTTGTTGGGGAATATTCTCTAGTATTTCTTGAACCATTTAATTTCAGTGCATTAATTGTGGCTCCCGCCGTCGTTTTACCATCCTAATAAACGAGAACTAAGTCGTTTATTGTCTTAGAATTATTCTTTGCATCCAATCATTCGGCAGGTTTCAGCCCATCACTACATGCTAATCTGACGTAGTTCTTTAATTTCGTGGAAGGAGTAAGGCAAATTGACGGAAACGAAGATTCCTTCTAGATATACCCTTCGGTGGGAAGAACAGCTTTCTGCTTGAGTGCAGTCACAGAAACTCAACATTTAGTTTTATGATTTAATTCTACCATTTGTTTGAGGATATTGTGTTGCTCTCTATTTGTGTTTTGACACGACCGATTAATCGGGATCTAAATACTGTACTAGGTAAGCATTTTCTCTCTTGCTTGTGAAGCACGCGGACGACGCCATGACGCTAATGGTTTTTTCCCTTATTTCTAGAGGCTTTCCAAGTTCGTCGTATCTCCGTCGAATCTCCCGTAACGCTCACACACTAACGAGGTAATTATTGCTACAGTTTTTTTTGTCTAAATTAACGATTTAATTGCCTTATCTGTGTCAACTTTTTTTTGTACCTTGTCTACCATTTGCATTCTATGGGTTATCTTATCTACTCCATTTTGTCAAATCTGAATTTTTATTTAAATGTAACTTTAATTTTGATCATATGGGGAAGTTTATATTTTCTTTTAGGGGTGGTTCATACCTATCTTTTTTATATTCAATTTTTCTGTAGCTTAGTATTTCTTTTATTTGCTGATGGTCATTGGCAGTCAATTGATAATTTTTTTGGGGGGAATTTGTTTTACAAAGAAAATATATTTATGCAAGGGGGGCTATAGTTTTCCATTAAAGTAAGGAGACTTTGTCTAATGCGTATTGGGTTATTTCAGGGTTTTACTACCAGGCTACTACTTCAATTAGCGGGCCACAGTCCAATTACAGGGCCACGACTTCAATTAGCGGGCCACCACTTCTAATACCAGGCTACACTAGAGCCAATTGTATTGCCGAGTCCTCTGCGGGTTCTACCCTCGGGGCCAGTGCCATAGTAGTACCAACAGGTGCACGGTGCCTCCACCAGAGTTTGACGGATCTAAAGGGTATCGTACAGAAGCATTTATCTGTATTATTATTCCTTTTTTTTGTGATTTGTCATAATGAATTTTACACTATAGATTGTGCCTCAAAATAGCTAAGTTTCATTAAATCATTTATTTATCTTGCCGAATAATAATAGTTTCTAATATTTGAATATAAATCAAGCATTGACAGCCAAGCTTTCAATAGTTTTATTCTTTTTATTAATTTATCGAGTCATTTGATTTAATTATTGTGGCCGTTCATCGCTACATATTACTATTGCTATATTTATAATTGGTGCAGCTACCAGCGCACGCATACATATATGTAATTAGCTCAGTTAACATCAAATTGATCACTTCGGTTTGTAGTATTTAGTTGTAAGGCATACAGTACCGAGTATTAACAACAGAATTGGTCTCCGTGCAATCACCATATTGTACCAATTATTAGTTGAATTTAATAGTCATTTGACATTTTTTTGTCTTTAACTTGCAATTTTACCGTAGTATTGTGGCTGTTTTCCAAAAAAAAAACCTTAGTAGCAAATAGATTGTTCCTTAAATTATAGATTGTGTTTTCTTGTTAAGTTGAGATTTCTTTTAATTTAATAAGCGGGCCTAGCCACCCTGCACAACACTCGCGGAGCTTTTTCAGTTTAATTGGAAAGAACTGGTGGCACTCTAACGACCCCACTACCGAGGCCGGGCATTTGCAATACGACTCTCCGGGGCTAGGTTTCCTTTTAATTAAAAATCTTTACTTTACTTCAAGAAGAAAAACGTGTTGCAAATTTATTAATTTACTCTTTTTTCTTAATTTTGGGTTAGCTTTGGGTTAGTTTTGATAAGCAATTGATTAGTTCTTGTTGATGAGCCCCCGTAGCGAGCAAAGCGAGCGGAGGGCCATGCAAAGTCATAATAATACCTATTATACGTTTCGCCGCATCGAAAATTACGCTTGATCTCTAGACGCTTGTGTATTTTATTCTGTTTTGTCTGGTATTTGCTTTTAAGGCGCCAAAAGAACCCAATGAACCCATATATATTCATCCATGGTATTTATCTATGATTTACTCTAATGATTTAGGCAATATCTGGTGTAAACTTAGTTTTTCATTGAGATTTTTACCAAATTACAATGTTTGTGCAAGTGATTGATGAGAGTTGTCTTGCAAGTGAATTTAGTAATGTACTAGATACTGAAGAAGGCCTACAGGCGGATCGTTTCTAGATGGATCGACCAATAGGAAAGGCCGATTTTCACATAGTGGCCTAGGCCTATACAGGATCTTAAAATGCCTATCCGTTCACTGAATCACTGTCGTTTCCTAAGTTTCCTTTTTATTTTTTCTCGGTTGAGATAATGTTTAAATTATGTACGTTTAATAGCAATTTGAAAATTTTTCCGTTTTATTAGTTTTTATTTATTATCGGCCATCTAAAATAATCTCAATAATAATAATATAATATTTATAACAATTCTTTAAAAACGGATTTCTTTCGGTACATTAATTGAATGAACAGGTAGTCACGACTTAAGTATTATTAAAATTTAAATTTACATTTTGATATGGGTTAGGTAACTGAACTAGCCAGGTGCTTGTGTATATTGATGTATTGTTAAAATTAAGAATTTGTCTAGTGTATTTGCCTATGAATAAAACTGAGATGAAAGTTAAAAACAAACCAAAAAAAAAATCTTATGGGATCCTAAGGATAGTTTCAGTATTATTTTGCATGGTACTATTACATGTTTTGGTATTATCCTGTACAAACTTTTATTCCGTGAGCCATCACTTGTTTAGACACTAAATTATTACTTTATATTTATTTTGATATTTTTGTACCTTGCTGCAGCCAATAAGTCCACTTTTTGCAAGCATGCCAATGTGTAACGGTCAAATTTAGTTTTGGTAGACTTTACATAAGATTGTACTTTTCTAAATTTCTCTAAACCATGACCAGTATCAGGATCTAATTGGCTAGAAGCAGATTTCATCCAACTTAGTGCTGCTCTGTATTCGGTTCTGGCTTTTTCCATCTCTGATACAGTCATCCTAAAAATCGTGAAATGTAACTAAAAAAACGGTTCATTTTCGATCGGATCTACGGGAATGTCAACAGCTGAAATAAATAAAATAATCGAAATCTCCGAAAAAAGAGCGCCGAGACTAAGAAAAACATATGCTGATAAATATTATAATAAAGATATCGTTAACGGTAAACAACAAATACAAGGGGATCTAATAATGTGGGCACAGACATTGAACTTACTCAATCCGTAGAAGTGTGCGGGGACTATAACTGGGTATTTGAACCCCAAATATAATATAAATCTTACCCATAAGGGGAGGCTTAGGCTTAATGTGAATCTTATATGTTGTTGCGGACACCACCAACGCAATAAGCACAAACAGATAACAAAGTCAGGGTAGTGCAGGTGAATTGAAGCTCGACAGATGAAAACTGCTCTAAGCTACCCCGAGCAAACTTGTCCCCAGAGGTCGTTTTCTGTTGGGTGGACAAAATGATCCCAACCAACCAACAGGTAACATACGTAGCATCCCTAAACTGGTTTCATTCCATGTAACAAGACTAAGCCCTGAGACCCAACCAGATGACCTAAAAAAGTTTCTATCTGGTAAATTTCCCGAGGTCACCTGCGAGGATCATAAATCTAAAAACCTGACCTGTATAAATCCATGAAGGTTACAATCAATCAAAATAATCTACGAGAGGCTTGGAAGCGCGATGCATGGCCAAGCGGAGTCCTGGTATCACGTTTTTTAGAGAGACCGAGGATCCAGTCACGCTCACAGGAAGTGGCGGGTCGTTAAGAATATACTCGCAGGGGTCTTTGCTCTTAAGAGTATGTAATTTTAATATCAGGAGTCTTAGAAATAAAACTGTGGAATTGTCAGTGCTACTTAAAAGTCTGAACTACCCAGAAGTAGTGTGTATCACAGAAACGTGGTGCTCAAAGGAGGAGATTGAAATATTAAGGCTGGAATCATATACTTTGGCTAATTTCTACAGCCGATCTGACTCTCGCGGAGGAGGTATAGCCATCTACTTGCACAGTGATGTTTCCTTCAAAAAACTGACTATACCGGTGGATCAAATAGATGGGGTGTTTGAATATGCCTGTATTGAACTATTCTACATGAACCAGAGTATTTTATTATCATGTTTTTATCGTGCTCCCTCAGCAGATGTAAAAAATTTTATTTTATTTTTTAAACAATATTTAGAAATTTTCATTAGGAATGACAAAAGGGCTGTAATCTGTGGCGACTTTAATATAAACTTTGATAGGAATGTAAAAGATCATAATGCATTGGAAATAAATAACTCATTATTGAGTTATGGTTTGGTATCGTGCATAGCTGATTTCAGTAGAGTGCAGGGCGCTAGTATGACACAGATTGACAACATTTTTTGTAATTTTAAGAATGACCTAACACAAACTATGAACATTGACACTTGCTTTTCAGATCATCACATGCAAAAAATCACTTTTTCATTCACTCAGTCCCTGTCCAGTCCAACAGGATTTGAATATTCAAGACGATTCAATAAAGAATCAAATTTGGTAACATTTTATAAGCTACTATCCCGTGAAACGTGGAGTGAGGTAATATTGTGTAATAACGCTAATCAGAATTTTGATAAATTTCTGGATATATTTGAAAGGGCAGTTGAGAAGGCATTTCCGTTGGAACTAAAGAAATTTAACTGTCTTAAAAGACATAAAAATCAATCTTGGATCACAAATGAAATAATCCAGGAGGGGAACTGCCTTCGCGATTTGCACCGAAATCTAAAACTTTGTAATAGCGAGGAAATGTGGAATCAATACAGGACACGTCTAAAAAATCATAGGAAATCAATAAGACAGAAAAAAAGATATTTTAATGACGACCTTTACTATTCTTCTCATAACAAGTCCAAAACTGCTTGGCAAATAATAAAGAGTGAGGTTAATATTACGACAAAGGAATCATACCCTCTGGAGTTCATTGGGGAGGACAACGGGAAGATTGACTCTTATGAGGTTGCAACAAATAAATTTAATCATTACTTTTTAAATTCTGTGGAACAAATTTCTAATTCAATTAACTCTGGAACGGTGCAGGAGATAATTAAAACTTCAGATAAGTCCTTGTTTCTATCCCCGGTGGAACCAGAGGAAATATATAATATCATAAGAGAGGTGGCAATGAAGGATTCAGCAGGTACTGATGGGGTTCCCTGTTCACTGCTGGCTGGGGTTCCCTGCCAGCTAGCACCTATATTGACCTATTTAATAAATCAATCATTTGCGGAAGGTGTGTTCCCTGCCAAACTAAAACAATCGATTGTCATTCCTATATTTAAAAAAGGGGACAAGGCCAGGATTGAGAACTATAGGGCTGTCTCAGTGCTCTCAGTATTTTCTAAAATATATGAAAAAGCTTTCTATACAAGACTTGTTAGTTTCTTGAATAAAAATAACATATTATTCTCGGGGCAGTATGGTTTTAGATCAGGGAGATCAACGCAAGATGCTGTCTTGTCAACTATTAATAGTATAATAAAAAACCTGGATGAAAAAAGGGCAACGGCTGGGTTGTTTTTTGACTATACAAGAGCTTTCGAGCTAGTGGACCATTCATTACTAAAATCCAAATTATATTGTTACGGAGTGAGGGGACAGTCCTGTGATTGGATATCATCCTACTTAAATGATAGGCAGCAGAGGGTGATCTTACGAACGAGGACTGGGGAATTCACCTCGGAGTCATTAAATGTTGGCATGGGGGTCCCGCAAGGCAGTGTCCTGGGACCGCTTCTATTCCTTGTATTTATAAATAGTATTATGGACAGCAGGGTGAATCAGGTGGAGCGTCTAACAATATTTGCAGACGATGTGTCTGCTATAGTAACTGCGCCAAATGTGGAACATTTAAGTGGCGAATCTAGTGATTGTGCTTTGAACATGCAATTATTCAGTGATCAGAACGGGCTCCTGCTGAATCTATCAAAGAGTGAGGCTATGATGTTCTCTACAAAGGAATATAACTTTAGCCTGCTTATAAGATCAAAGGCTGGATTGATGAGGCAGGTGGAAAGTACGAGGTTTTTGGGTCTGAGACTCGACTCTACACTATCATGGAATGATACAGTCAATGATATCTTGACAAAAATATCTCGTTACTCGTTTGTGTTATGGCGTTTAAGATCATATGTCAGTAAACAGATACTATTATCCTATTATTATGCCTACGTTGGCTCAACATTGTCGTATGGCACGGTGTGTTGGGGCAATAGCAAAAGAATTAATGAAGTTTTAATCTCGCAGAAGAAAATAATAAGAACAATTACATTTAAAAAAATGACCTTCTCATGTCGTCAATTGTTCAAAGATCTTAACATTCTTACTGTAATATCGATATATATTTTACAGTGTGCTCTTTATGTAAGAGATAATCTTCATACATTTCAGAGCGCGGGTGAAATGCCGCATGACTATTCACTGAGAACACCAAATATTCTCCGATTGCCCCAACACCGACTGTCCTGCACAGCGAATAGCAGTTATGTAATGCCTATTAAGCTGTACAACCACCTGCCTGTACATATTAAAGAAAGTGTTAGTAGAGATATTTTTAAAATAAAATTAAAAAGGGTATTGTTAAATAACAGTTTTTATTCTCTTCAGGAATATTTTGACTGTACATTTTAAGCATATGTGATTCCTTCGAATTACTAGTATTTTAATGTGTGTGTGTGTATCGATGTGTGAATGGCGCTGAGAAAGTGAATTGTACGAGGAATTGTATGACATGTTGGTAATTTTATTGTTTTTATTGTAGTTTAGGTATTTTACATTTTCTTTGACAAAGCACATATCTCTGTAAAAATTGATCAAATTGTGGATGAAATAAATAAATAAATAAATAAATATAACGTCAACGAAAGACAATGTGAAGGATTAGACACTAACAACATAAATTAAATCAATAAACAGAAACTAATAAGCTTAACAATAAAAATGAAAACCCAGAAAAATGAAAACCAGCGAACAATGGAAATGAAAAAATTGCTTTTGGAAAATTTTGCTTCGCTAGATAAAATACAAAAACCAACACAACTAATGGTAAGAGCAGCGAGTAATTCTATTTACAAATGTGTCACAATGACTACATATAAAAGTGGGCAACTGGAACAGGAAAAGACGACATCGGAACACAAGGCATAAATATAAAACATTCAGAGGACAAGTAGGTCACACAAACCGTGGTCCATTATAAAACCATCAGCACCACCATCAAAAGGACACGTACTTAAAAAGTAGAAAAAAAATGGACAACTCCAAACACGAAGTTTGAAACAGTGGTACACATTGAGAACACCCTAAGAAACAGTATAGCAACTCAAAAATTAAATCATATCAAAGGATACAGATGGTAGCTTCAATAATATCAGATATCTAAACAGTGGTGGAACAGATGCCGAGATCTGTAATTAAGCACAACAAGGAGAACTGAAATCAGCGTTGGAAAATAAGGGAAACGTAACACTGAAAGAATCTTACACCATAAATCCGATGTTTGTGATCACTGGCATTCCCAAACGCTATTCTGATGCTGAAATCATTAAGGAACTCATGAGAGTGAACAGAAAAGTTGAAAGTTATCTCCGCAATATCAACATTCGAGAAAAATAAAGGTTGTGCCAAGGAACCAATTCCGAAACCCTGCTAAAGAAAATTGGATTTTAGAAGCTCCACCAGATATTGCCAAATGGTTTTTAGAAAACAAACGATACATTTTGACCTCATGGAAGGGTTTGTTAAAGAACATGTAAACTTGGCATTGTGCTCAGGATATGGGCATGTGCAAAGTATTTTAGAAAAAACACATGCCATAAATGCGGCGGCGATGAGCACCCCGGAGTTGACTGTTAGGCAGAAAATTGGAAATGCGCAAATTGTATAAAGATGAAGTTCAAGACAGAAGTCAGTCATTATTCATCATGAGACTCCAAGTGTCCAGTGTACCAAAAAAGTATGGCAATTTACAGAAACCAAATAAACTACTTGGATAATATTTCATAAATGAACACAAAGACGTCAGAGTAACAAAAGAAACAGGATTTAACAACAAATCGCTCATAAGTGCTTACACCAAAACGTACAGCCACTTGGAGACTCCAAAGACAAGATTAATAAATAGCATGATGGCAGATAATCCTGAATGCAAGATCCTCTGCGTATCAGAACACTGGAGGTCGGAAGACCAACTGAAACAGGAGGCCATTTTAAGTCGGCTTCCATGTTTTGCTGCGAAGGACAACACGAAGAAGTGGCCATCTATGTACGACAGAATGTGATATCAAAGACTAGATCAAAGTTAAATAAGTTATCCATAAGTGGGATGTTTGAGTGGCAGTCATCGAGGGCAGTCCTGAAGAAAGTGAGGTAAAAATCGCAACAGCATATAGGCCGCCATCGGCAAAGATAAGAATATTATTGAACCGGTTGGAGTTGTTGTTGTTGCGTATATTTGATGAAAATAAACCTATAATAGTAGCAGGAGACACAATAATGGAAAGCACAGAAATAACGGCAACTTCTTGAACTCTGCAAAAGCTACTATTTTGAAGAATTTCATTTGGAATTATAGAGCACAAAAAACGATTTTCGAAACTCAGTTAAAACATCGTTAATTATGAAAATCAACGCTCTTTCTTCAATGATAATAATAAAAAAAGAATTAACGTGTAATCATATAACACGCTACTGATGTGAAATTTCTTCAAACACACAACACAGAAGCATACCAGGGGCTAAGAAGTTAGTTTAATCCTTTAATGGTATTATTTGTACACTATCAGTAACTGATAGTGTACACGGCCACTACAACAACTGTTGTAGTGGCCGCTGGGTTAACTGGCTACCGGCTTCCTGTAACGAATATTAACAAATACTAATGAACCCGAACAACCAATGTTGCTCGTCGCCGTAGCATAGAAGCTTGCTCACGGCTCAATCGATCCACACTACTAACTCGTCTACGTAGCGTTGCATGATTTCGTTACATAGCAAATCGCACGGAACGAACTTAGCCTACCGTGCGTAAAGAAGTTTCACTTCAAAAAATATTTTGTTTAAAATACCAGGACTGGTTGGATGTATATAACGTAACAAACGATGTAAATAAGCGTGTTTTACCAATCAGAACTTTCCTCTAAAGTTAATTCATATGGACAAAAAAGTAATGCTTCTAAACCGGAAATTACTCAGTGTGAACGTAAACTAGGTATTCTCTTAACTTAAGTCGCCATGACACAAAGTACAAAGAAGCGTACAAGGAAACCAAAAAATAATTTAACATTTAAGAGTTTCCCCAAGGAAAGACATATGAAAAAAAAATTATAGACAACGAAATGAAATGTATGTGCAAAGAACTTACTGGTAAAAGCAGTCATAATAAAGATCTTTAATTAAAGAGAGGCGCCGAAAGTATCGCCCATAGATATAAGGAATTTTTAGTATCGGTTGTTCAGAGATTTAAAAACAGTGCAAAAGATGCCTTACACACGCAACATATCCAAATATTGTCAATCAGTGCTTTAGCGCCTGTCACCCCAAAAGATATAGGTTATATAGCTAGTGATATAACGAATAAACATAGCAGTGGCGTAAATGAGATACCCGCAAGCGTTGTGAAAATTCTGTGTTCGTGCCACAAGACGTTTTATAAGACTTTTGATAAATAACTATATATATAAGAAATTGACCTTATAAAATCAATCTATAAAAAAGGTGA
>MU193508.1:7551-23277 GCA_016904865.1 Pissodes strobi | reverse complement strand
TAGGTACACATTTCATTAGGGTCACTAAACTTGCACTTGTGCAGTTTACATCCTTGAGCCGGGGCCGAAGTGGCTCTATAACAATTCAAACAAAATTCAATCATTTGTGGAGCCAAAGGCAATCAATTCCAGGGTAAGAATGAATCCTCCACAACAATATAGAACATATTTACATATAAAGTATATATTTTTCATCATTATTTTTCCTATTATTTCGCCTTTTTTTCCAAAAATTATACGGAATAAGTAAATAATATTTCGTACTATTATAAAAGTATCAATATAACCTTGCTATTTTGTTTCGACACTGTTTAGTTAGCATTACTTATTAAAAAATGTTCTTCAATAATTTCCTGCTATGAGTATTTTGCATGGACCATGTTTAGCATGTGCTATTTTTTATTGCATGGCACGTAGTGTAAACGGTCTTTTACCATGCAGTTAAAAATGCAGCACGTAAAATCCTATGACCCCAGTTTAAAAAAAAACCTATTGTATTTAGTTGTATAACAAAGGAAAGCTTTTTCCAAATAATAAGATTCCTCTAATTACTTTGTTAATTTTCTAACATTTCCGGTTTGACTAGGTACTACCGGAACTTTCTTAGTTCAAGTGGTAATTTTTATTTATTCTCATAGAAAATTATATTGTTAGTGCTTGGACACTATGTCAGGGATTATTACAGCGTAATAATCCCTGACTGTAATAATCTCTGACTATGTTTTATCCCCTTTGTTAACTAAACCTCCAAACTATTTAATTTGATACTTTTCAGTCTATAGAGTGTATTGAGAACACATTTGATCGTCTTGTTTCGTAACCTTGTACAGGCTCATTTGAAATATCAACCATAAAAAAATAGGTTTCTATTTTTTAAAAACTTCATTTATACAATCTCCGATATAATCACAGTGAAGATGTATCGTTTAAGAGATGTCTTCTCGATTGCCTTCCTATTCAATATTCTAGAATTAGAGTCCTATTAATTATTGTTCCAGAAAATGCTTCTCTTGCTGGTTTACCCCCAGATGTGATAAAGAATAAATATCTGTGTGAAAAACATTTTAGGGACAATGATTATCGAACAGAAAAGAAACATTTCTTGGAAAAAGACGCAGTTCCACTTAAATACTCTGAATCTTCTGAGAGGCGAGGTTATGGTTCGCCAATTGAATCGTTGGCAGTATTAACTCCCCAGAAAACATATTTAGATAAGAAGCGGTCATTATGTCCCCAGTATATACTAGAGAGCAAAAAAATGTGTTTAGAAAATGAGAATTCTGATACAGACGTACATTTCTTGGACGAAATCAGTGATCTACCAGATAGTATAACGACTCCTAGAAAACAAAAAATGAAAAGTCATATTAGATATCAAGCCTCAAAAATAAAAAAATACAAAAGCAAACTTAAGAAACTGCGAACCAACACCAAAAATTTTAGAAAAAATAATAATGTTTTGAACATATTACCGTTTTTGGCACTTTTGACCCCCGTAGCAAAAACGTTTGTTTTAATGCAAATAAGAGGTAGACGTAGAAATTTCACTAAAAGTGAGAAAGAATTATTGCTTTTTTTTTATAAATCGCCTTGTGCATACGTTTTCTTGAGAAGAAAAGGAATCATTCTACCAGCCCCCACAACTGTTAGAAGATGGATCAGTGCAAATATGTTTAAAACGGGATTTGATGAGAATATAAAGAAACACCTGCAAATGAAGTGCGAAGTTATGACTTCTAAAGAGAAGAAATGTGTGGTAGCATTTGATGAGATGGCGATTAAGGAATATCTTGAGTACAATAAGAAATTAGACATTATTGAAGGATTCGAAGATCTTGGCACTTTAGGAAGAAAAAACAAAAATGCTACTCATGTGCTAGTTTTTTTCATTCGTGGTTTATACTCCAATTTGAAAGTTCCTGTTTCATACTTCTTCAGTGCAAATAGCGTAAAAAAGGAAAATCTTAAAGACTTGATTTTGTATGTAGTGAAAAATCTTTTTGATATAGGTTTCATCCCCAAACTAATTGTCTGTGATTAGGGTAGTAACAATAGAGGAGCTTTGAACTTACTTGGGGTGACTAAAGATAAGCCTTATTTTTTTTATCGGCGATAGTAAAATCATCGCGATATTCGGTGCTCCCCATCTTTTCAAGAGCATTAGGAATAATATGCTTATTGGGGTTTTCAAGCTGTTTGATAAAATAATAAGCTTCGATATTATAAGAAAAACGTATGAAATCGATAAAAATTCGAATACAGCTAGAACGCTGCCTAAAATAACTGATAAGCATATTAATCCAAATGCATTTGAAAAGATGTCCTGTAAGTTGGCTTTGCAGATTTTTTCTAACACTATGGCTTCCGCTATAAAAAACATGCGTTGATTTAGACAAAGTTGACCAAAAAATTGGTACAGATACTGCCGGTTTTGTTCTAACGTTGAATAATATCTTTGATGCTTTGAAGAGTAAGAAATTGTTTTCTAAAAATCCATATAGTTGTGGTTTAAGCGACAGAAATACACACGTTATTGATGCTTTAAATGAAGTTAAAAATATATTTGAATCATTACTAAAAATATCAAGTACTAGCAAGAAAGAAAATGTACTGTCTAGACCACCTTGCTTTGAGGGCATGGTACAAACCATTAACGGAGTAATCGAACTTTTCAATCAGGAAAAAGAACAAAACTTTCTTTTAACAAGTAGACTCAATCAGGATTTTTTAGAAAATTTGTTCTCAGTTATTTGACAAAAAGGTGGTTGGAACGTTAATCCAACAGCGCGGTCATTTCGTCTGTCTTTTAGAATACAGACAATAACCGGACTACTCAAGCCATCAAAAATTTCCAATTGCGAACCTGATCATGACTCTCCTCTCCTAATGACAAATAATATTCCAATCTGTAACTTTGGTGCAAATGATTCTGAGATTGAACAAATCGATTCAGAAATCGGTGAAGTAGTTTTCGACTCGGTTTTCGATCATAGTGATCTGCCATTCCGGGAATCATCAGAATCGTGTGCCGATAATCCGCCAAGCGATAATCCAAAAACTGCTAGTCTTGAAGACTGCGCTATAAATTACTATTCTGGCTATCTTTTATATAAACTTCTAAAGAAATTTCATTGCACCACTTGTCAACAACAATTAGGAACAAATGAGCATTTATATGACGAAAATCAATTATTTCTATTGCATAAAAACTATGGCTGTGATACAAAATTATTTTTAATAGCGCCGGGGAAAGAACTAGAAAAAGTTGTTTATAAATCAATGATTGAGTTCAAAAAATATTTTGCTATTTACAGACATCAAGAGCATGTTATGTACAAAATAAAAAATCAAATAATGTCTTTGATTGCTTTATGGTTAGGCAAAAAAGATAACAATCTATGCTATGAACATAGGGATTTTCTTATGTCCCATATGATTATAACCAATTTATATAAGTTTTGCAAGTGGTACGGCTATAAAAAGAAGAAATTTAGTCAAAAAATCAAAAACCTTAGACACGAATAATTAATTCATTAGTTACAATGAGCTTTAACAATATTTAATTAGTACATAGACTTTTTATCTTGAGCAAGGCCTGAACGGGGGTATATTTTCCACTATTTTATATTTTATTTTCAACCAAAATAACCAATGGATGTATTTTTTGCCCTCAGATTGCAGAATGAGTGATTATTATGTAATCTTGGGCAATAGTCAGTCTCTCCATATAGGTATTATTTCTATTTATACAAATATATATGGTGTGACACTATGTACTTAAGTTATGTATATTTAAATTAGTTATTAGTTCACATTCATCTGTAAATATAATTAAGAATTTATATTAAAGGAAAAATTATATTATTCTTTTTAATTCGGATATTCTGTAATGGCAATAGTCAGTCTGTCCATATTCCATGTATTATTTCTATTTATACAAATATATGGTGATTCACAGCCAGTCGCACAAGTCGGCAACGTTGCTTGTGTCTCGCCCGTTTAACAGGCAAGATATTACAAGAAGCTGGGGAGTTTTCGCATGACCGTCAGTTCTAAATCGTCCTATCTCATGGTTTATCTATTGCGTTAGCTATATTCATCTATGGTACTAGTGCTATAAATAATTTCGTCATAAATTTGATTAAATATACTGCAAACGAAAATAACGTTTATGGCCAGCTTTTATTTAAATTCAACCTGTGTGCGGCGGAGTTCGCCGATCGTTGTCAGGCAACGAAGAAAAAATTCCTTTGTAGCACTCGCTGAACACGCACATCCCGTTAGTGGGCCTTCTTATCGTTAGTTAATGTTCGGTGACTTGACGTTCGTATGACGCGGCAGAACGAACCGAGGCTCCAGAGACATTTGATTGTATATCAGATTCTTGAGCGTTATCATTATCATCAGTGGCCTGTTGTTTAGTAAAATCAAATCGCATGGAACACGGTAAGACTTTTAAAATTATCGATTTGACCATCATCCCGTAACTACTGGGAGGAATTCCTAAAGTTTGCAATGATTTCGTAATTTTTGCTACGGTGTTATACAATTTCCTTAGCGATAAAATATCCGACTTGTTTTTTATTGGAGTTAAAGATAATAACTGTTGAATATATGTATCAACTATTCTCTCCGTGTTTCCAAATTCAGCAGTAAGTAGCTCTATAGCATCGTTATAGCTGCTCTTGCTAGTCGTTAGGCCTTGAACTATTACAGCTGCATTACCCGTTAAAACAGACTTTAAATATGAAAATTTATCGGATTCGTTAAGAGAAGTACTTGAGTGAATAGCTGAATTATATTGCTCCCAGAAAGCAGGCCACTGGTGATAGTCACCGTCGAATTTAATTAATTCTAATTTTGATAATCTCATCGACATTTTATTTCGTGGTTGTCCTGCTTCATAGTTCTCCGCCTCTGGCTGCCGACGCTCTCTATCTTCAAACGCCGCGTTATTCGCCGCCAAAGCTCCGATTGGGACTCCACCAGCCGCTGTCTTCATTTCTTCGATACGCTGCTGCAACCAAGCAATTGCCGCTACAGCACTCTCTTCATATTCCAATATTTTGGCACATTCAGCTTCACACTGATCGCTCTCGATATTTTGAGCCAACTTTTCGTTAGCACAACTTAAGCTGTCCTGCGCTGCTTTAATTCTAGTAACAAGCACCATAGCTTCCCGAACATCGAAGGTGTCCGCTTTTATTAACCCATTAGCCACATTAATAAGTTTCGTTAATCGCGCACGACACGTAGCTTGCATTACTTGATCCATTTTCGTTACTGTTCGTTTTTCTTTGTCCGTTAAACAAAACAATCACCTAAAGTTCCACAGGTCGAGTTCCCTGGTTTCGACACCGAAATGTCAATAAATAATACAGCCCGGATACGTAAACACTCTTTACTCAACTGAAGAACAATATGATAACATCAAAATGATTGTAATACATAAATACGAATAAAACGTTAATTAAACATAAATTGCCGGACCGATAACATCTTATATGGGCTCGACTTCTCAATTACACTGACAGTGACACTATGTGTCAAGATATTAGGGTTGGTTTATATCTGAGGTTTGATTAGTTTCGCATTTTCAACAGTCTAGAAATAGATTGAGTAGGTGCGAGAGTCTAGATGGAGAGTAATGCTCTTATTGAGTCCACGTAGAATAAATACTTGCCTCTTACTGCAACTAATTCAGCTGAAAAAAAAAAGAATGATATGGGGTTTAATTTAAATTTGGTATATTATTAAATATTACGACTTCACCGTCTCCTTTATTAGTACTTGATACATCTGTGTAGATTAGAGGGAAGTTTTTATATTTATTATTTTTTTGAAGACTGAACTATTGTAGAAGCTACATGTTGGGAAAAGAGTTTTTACTATGAGAGTACAGTTCTGAGTTGATAGTAGAAGAGGAAGTGATCCAGGGTGGGAAGTTCTGTTGAATGGATTTGGAGATTCTGTGTATCTAAAGCGTTTTGCAGGCGATCATTGCATGGTTGGTGATTTCTGTTGGGAGTTGAAAATATTTGCAGTTAGTCGGAAGTCTAAATTTCGCAAAGGACACGTATTTTATCAACGAGAGGAATCGGCTATTTAAAAGAGGATAGGATATATGATAATTGATTGTAGGTTAATAGTTGAGTAGGTACGGAAAGCACTTGTAGCTATTTTGAGTGCTCTATTCTGAATTGGTTCTAATATTTTTATGTATTAGGGTCTAGCTGAGTCACAGATAAAATTGCCATAGTTTAGTTTTAACAGATTGAAGTGATCAGATCTCCAGTTAGAGCTGGAGAAGGAGTGTAAGATGTTGATGCCTTTGGTGATGATAATTTAAATATATTCTAGGTGAGCTTTCCAAATGACGTTGGAGTCAAAAGCCATACTTAGAAAGGAGATACTATCCTATCCTGGTTAGGTGGTTCAACTTGGTACAATTTCTTCTTCTGCAAAAATGGATGATTGGTGACTTTGTGGAAGAGAAGTTAAAACCAGTAAGGTGTGACCATTCTTCGGAACGTTTAATGCTGTTCTGTAAAATTCTTTCACCGCATCTGGCAAGAGAAGAGGAGTGATAGATTATTAAGTCGTCTGCATAGAGTTTGTGTGTGATTTAAGGTGAGAGATATTTGTGTATATTATTAATGAAGATTAGAAAGAGAGTGGTGTTTGAAATTGATCTCTGAGGAACGCTAAATTGCCTATTATTGACTTTTAGGGTTAGTTTGGGTTTGAAGCGAAACTGGGAATTCATTAGGTGACCTTTTGGTTCCACTAACCAGGATAAGCGAAAGTTGATTATTTTTTCCATTTTGCATAAATGATTTGTCAGAGAGATAGGGCGATACCTATCTGGTCCTGGTGATGAATTTCTTGTTATTGACAAAGACTGTGCATTTATTTTAGGGTTAAAAGAGTTATCGGAGTGTAGGATGGGTGAATTAAAATTAGTTTTATGCTTGTAAAATACTGGGTTATATGAGGAGCTTGATAATTTCTTATTAAAATGAGAAGCAAATAAATATATTGCTCAAGTTTTTTTTTTCTCTGTTACCCATTCCATTCATTATCAAGAATCATATTGTAGGATTAGTTGGAGACAAAGGATTCCCAGGATGGATTTTTTGCCTTTTTAATTTTCTCCCTATGACTTTTGAGGTTAATAAAATTACCTTCGGTGGGTGGTCTCCTAAATAGGCAATAGTTATTTACAATATTAGTGTTGTAAAGATTCATATTACAACACGAGATGTTAAAGTTGTCAAACGAGGCGTCAGCCGAGTTTGATAAAACATCGAGTATATTAATATGAATTTACAACAAGAATATTGTACAAAATTTTATCTACTTTCATCTATGAATAAAAATATTTGGCAAAAGGCATTTTTAAAAATAAAAATGCACCTGTAAAAATGCACCTGCTATTAAGTTTACTAATCAAGTTTTTTATGTTACCTTTCGCATGGTTACTGTTTCGCATGGTTACTGTCGAAACTTTGTCAAACAAATCCAAAAACATGAAAAGCGCTTTTCAAAATGAGCGATTCTGATGGAAGTTTACCCTCTGATATAGAAGCAGCGGCAAACCAAGCGATCTCAAGTTTAGTTCCGACAAAGTCCAAGGCGCGGTATGAGTTGGAGTACCAGAAGTTTGAAGATTGGTGCAAAGCCAACAAAATAAAGGAGGTGTCTGAGAAAATCCTTTTGGGCTATTTTTCCGGAAAGCAACGCTCCCAGAAACCATCTACACTATGGACTCACTACTCAATGTTGAGAACTATGATTTCAGTCAAGAAAAATCAAGATATAAGCAGATTTTCTCAACTAATCGCATTTTTGAAAATAAGTTCAGAGGGTTACAAAGCCAAAAAGTCCAAAGTTTTTACAAAGGAAGACGTATGTAAGTTTCTTAGTACTGCAGATGATGAAACATATTTACTTATGAAGGTTGTTATGATAATCGGCATTTTTGGGGCTTGTCAGCGCGAAGAACTGACTAAGTTAATGTTGGATCATATTGAATACATTGATTTGTATATAAAAATTCTGATTCCATGCTCGAAAACAAAAGTTATCCGAGAATTTGTTATAACAGAAGGAAATGTGACAGGTGTCAACTTTTTAAGTTTTTTTCGAAAATATGCTAAACTTTGTCCTCTTAATGCAACTCACAGGCGGTTTTTTGTATTCTACGGAAAAGGAAAATGTGCCTCCCAGCCTGTCGGAATTAATAGTTTTGGAAGTATACCAAAAAAGATTGCAACAAAACTTGGATTGAAGATTCCCGAAGGATACACTGGACATTGTTTTAGGAGGTCCTCAGCCACCATTCTAGTTGATGGTGGTGCAGATATGCAGATGTTAAAGCATCATGGGGGCTGGAAATCATCTTCTACGGCAGAAGGCTACGTTGAGAATTCTTTAGAAAATAAGAAACAAATAGCAAAGAAGATCATGGGGTTAGACACGGATTTAATGATTGGAAAGGGTCTGGTATCGTATAAGCACTGTCGGGTTCAATGGAAAGATTACATCAAATGGAACACATTAATGCAAACAAATTTGCGGATGAAGCACTTTTGACGCCAAAAATTGAAAAAGAAATTTTATAAATGAGTGACATTTAAATGCGAAAACTCTCCTAATATGACGTTAATGATGACAATTTACTTGCAATGTTGTCAGACTTGGCTAACCTTCTTGATTTTCAAGTAAGCAAATTGCCAAGTCCAGGAGCATGTTTCATAAAGTAGAATAACAACTTGTAAAAGTAACTAAACAAGCACGCACAGCGCGCTTATTCCTTATATGCCCCAGACTAACCAAATAAGCTCCCATTTATCTCTTAACTAACCCAAACTAACCAAAACTAATTCAGACTAATGCAAACTAACCACAACTAGTCCAGACTAACGTAAACTAACCCAGATTGACCAAAAGAAACCCATACTAAGCAAAATTAACCCTGGTTGTTTAGCCATACATGTATATACATATAAGTAATAAAAGTTTACTTACGGTACACAGTTGACTCAATTTGTCCATTTCCCAGTAATTGTCCTAGACCAAGTACATTTGTCATAAAATGAAATAATTTAAAAAGACAAGCGCGCTACGCACGTCAGTAAATCAACCACAGCTAACCCAAAATAACCAACACTAACCCAAACTAACCAACACTAACCCAAACTAATCAAAACCAACCCACACTAATCCAAACTAACCAAGACTAACCCAGACTAACCCTAATTAACCAAGGTAAAGGGACAAGCGCGCTACGCGCGCTTGTCTCTTTACTATTCCAAACAAAGCAAAATCAAACGAGCCTAACCAAAACTAACCCAAACTAACTTAGACTAACCAAAACTAACTCATACTAACCAAAATTAACCCAGACTAACCCTAACTAACCAAAGTAAAAGATAAGCGCGCTATGCGCGCTTTTATATTCGTTATCCCAAACTAAGCAAATCCAACCCAGACTGACCAGAACCAACCCATACTAACCCAAACTAACCCAAACTTTTTTTTTTTTTGGCATTAGGAGAAGCGTTTATCGCCTGATTGGACTTCTCGTTCGTTCTTTGTGTCCAAGTGTGTGTCGGACTCCTGCCCTTTTCTGAGGGTCAGGCTACCGACTAAACTCCCTTCTCCGACTAGCGCTGGGATGGAACCACCCTTGACAGGTATAACATCATTCCAGAGCTTTGTCTCATTCCTGTTGCATCATTCTTTCGTCTCGTTCTTTATGTTCCATGATAGTTCTGATCATTTTATAAGTGGCCTGCCAATTTCTCTTTGAACTTGTCATCGTCTCGATAATATTATCGGCATTTAACTCTATCCCTATGTTTAGTGTTACTGCTGTCCGATGTAGTTGCCATCTCGGGCAAGCAAAGAGGGTATGCTCTGGTGTGTCCGTATCTCCGCAATATGTGCAATTATCGTTTGTTTTGTTCAGTCTTTTGGTATATGTTCTGAAAGAGCCATGTCCAGAAAGCGCCTGAGTCATGAAATAGTCTGTGGTTCTATGCTGGCATTTTACCCAGGTCCTTATGTTCGGTATTAGTCGTTTTGTCCATTGTGCTTTGTCTTCAATTTCGTTCCAGGTTTGCTGCCATTTTTCTAGAGTAATCTCTCTTGCATTCTCACATGTTTGCTGGGTTTGTGGGTTTTCCATTGATTCTATCTGTAGTCGCTCGTTTATTATTAGATCCATGGGAGGTATTGCTGTGATTACCTGGATTGCCTCGGATGAGATTGTTCTGTAGGCTCTACCTACTCGAAGAAGTGTTTTCCTCTGGATGCTTTCAAGCATCTTCTTGTATTTGTTTATGCGAATGATGTCGCCCCAAATCGTTGAGCTATATAGTAGCGTTGACTACATCACTGCATAAAGCATCAGTCTTTTTTCATAGTCTGGACCCCCTACATTTGGCATGATCCTCGTTAGTGCTGCTAGTTTGTTTGCCGCTTTGTTTGTTGCTTTTATTACATGTGGGCCAAAATAATTATTTTGCCCTATGGTGACGCCCAAGTAGTTTACTGACTTTCCATGCTGAATCTGAACGCCGCGCGCCGGTCATATTAAATACGATGTCTCTCTGGTCCCTTTTTCCATTAAGAATCACCGCTTCGGTCTTCTCTGGTGCCGCTTCTAGTTTGTTCTGTTCCGTCCACGTCTGTATTTTACGGAGTGCCCCATTCCCCCTACGCATCAGTTGCGCCTTATCCTTCGCATTTATCACCAGTGCCAGATCGTCGGCAAAACCAATTGCCTCTACCCCTTCTCCGTAGTTTAGTCTGAGTACAGGGTCGTAGAATATATTCCACAGGGGATACCTCCCGTAACCACTCTGTTCTTGCTGTCATATATTAGTCTTCTGTTTTCAAAATAGTCTCTTATTATATTAAGAAGGTACGGAGATACGCCCCAAATGCTTTTAGACCCTTATGCCTAATAAACACACTAGCAAAGATGTACGAGCATATTATCAAGGAGCGACTAGAAAAAGAGATTTGTGAGGTTAATTCCAGAAGGGTAAGTCGACTATTCAAGCTATGAAGAAGGTCATGGATATAGCTTATACAACAAAAACTAACCCAAACTAACAAAAACTAACCCAAACTAACCCTAATTAACCAAAGTAAAGAGACAAACGCGCTACGCGCGCTTGTCTCTTCGCTATATCAAACTAAGCAAAACCAACCCAGAATAATCAAAAATTAACCCATACTAACCAAAACTAACCAAAGCTAACCCAGACTAACCAAAACTAACCAAAACTAACCCTAATTAACCAAAGTAAAATGGAAAGCGCGCTACGCGCGCTTTCCTTTTCGCTATCTCAAACTAAGCAAAACCAGCCCAGACTAACCAAAACTAACCTATACTAACCAAAACTAACCTAAACTAACCCTAATTAACCAAAGTAGAGACAAGCGCGCTATAGGCGCGCTTGTCTTCCGTATTCCAGATGAAGCAAAAATAATCGAAACTAACTTTAATTAGCCAAACAAGCGCATTGAGACGAGCGCGCTACGCTCTTGACCAACTCCGCCCATCACAAAATCAAAATTAACGCAAAGTAACAAAACAAACGCACTACGCGTGATACTCTCTTAAACTAATCCAAATGGTACCTTTTAAATTTGTATCTATTTCAATAAACTAAATAAATTAGTTTATATGACTTATTATTAAAAGTGACCCACTTCTAGCGTAACATCTAATTCTAGTAAATCATATATTGTTATTTTATTAAACAAAGCCATTAAGAATCATTATTTATAAAAAGTTTTCTTCCCACAGTACTTTTGAAACATATTCAACACGAGGCTCTTATATTTTAGAACCAAATAGAAATTACACTTGGCAACATCTACTCGCACAACAGCCAGCTGAGCCGTGCTAAGCCAAGACACCTATACTACAATAGGTGGCCTTGGCTAAGCCAACAGTCATGATTTAAGAAATAGTCATGTTGACGTTTATCTCATAAATATTATATTATCGTTTTAAAGTGCAAAAAACAGTTTTAAATTTTAATTTATATTTTCAATTTATTTTGCGAAAATGTGCTTCATCCGCAAATTATTTTTGCGTTAATGTGTCCCATTTGATGTAATCTTTCCATAGAACCCAAAAAAAGCTTCAAAATCGACGGTGCTTATATGACACCAGAACCATTGGAAATTCGAACGTAAAGGGCTCCATCACATCCACTTTTGGTATACAAATTTTTAACTGTAAAAAGTGTATTATTAATGTTTATAATAAACCTTAAGTGTTATAATTTAATAATAATTAATTTTAATTAATAATTGATAATTAACTTTATAATTGTTAATAATAAATAAGTCATTCTTCTAAAAAGTGTGGTTTTATTTAACAGCAAAATGTTAATAAAACCGGTTTTTTTTTTCATTACAGCACTAGTGCTGTAAAGGCATCTAATACCGCACTGGTTCTGTAATAGGTGCCCTTACAAAACGATTTATAGAACTGTAAAATTCTTATTACTAAATGAAAGTAGATAAAGGGATTTTTCCTACGCCCAATAGCAGAAGTACTATAAGAAGCTGATTTATTTTTTAATAGTTAATATTTAGGATGGTTGTTGATGACCTTTATTTTATTTCGTTAATAAAATCTGCCAAATAATCATCAGGTTGATCAAAACTAATAATGTTATTTCCAAAATATTTTCGGACACTTTAGAGGGATCTCACCTGATATTCTCACTTTAAAATTTATATCAACAGTATTGTTCAGTCAGTAATGTACGGGAATTCGTATATTCGAAAGTAAACTACTCCAGTTTAGTTATCAACTTCTCCTAAATGAGAGTGCTAACTAATAGTATGAAACAGTAGAAAGGGCAACATGAGGTTTTTATTATTCAGACGAAATCTCTTTTGGCGCGCGATACCTAGGGAGTTAGCTGGTTAACGTGTCACGAAAGTTACAAAATATGTGATACCGCGATCGGATAGCGTACATTGTCTGCCTCCGAGCTACAGAACCAGTCGTAAATACTGCCACGCAATTGGTCACAGAAATAAATTTGATCATTTGTGGCGTGCGACGCCTAGTCGGTGTCCCGCAGTATTGATCCCTGCAATATCTTGAGAAGGCAAACGTAGGTTTTTTCTTAATCTTGAGCATGCCATGGGTTAGCTTTGTTGGGTTGCGTCCCCGGAGCGAGCGAAGCGAGCGGATAAGAATTTACTAAATATGCACACAGGCATGAACTATAAAATACCACTAAGCTGTAGGTCCTCCACCAAAGGAAAAATGCAACTACACAATGGGCATCATAATTTATAAGTCAAATTACAAGACATTCTTTAATAATACAAATGTAAACATTATATAACATAACCGTAATTACATCAGCTGTAACACACGTGCTTATCTAGCCAATTAGGAGGTGTAATTTAACTCGGGTCCTGTAATGCGAACGCAATATTATCTTTGTATCTTCGATGTCATCTGCGCCTAACACGCCTATCTTTCTCTGACAAGAATCGATCGTTGAACGGGCCGAGGATTCATATATACTATGTTCTACCATTTGCGTTAAATAAAAATATTATTCTGTTTTGTGTGGATGAAGTGATAGTCCACAAGCATAAGTACTATTCTTTTTAACTTCAAATTCGGGATTTATGAAAATTCTTACCTTTAATTCAGTATTTTACATCTACCATTTAGACTTGAGATTTATAAAAAAAATCTGATCTAAAATTTAAATTGAAGGAAATTCCTACAATAGAAAATACACAACGTAAAAGATATAATTCTTAAAACATAAGAGGTCTCCGTAGCCTCATAATGCAGTTGCGAATTTTCAAATTGCTTTTTAGGTTACTTGCATTATTTATAATGTTAACTTTTTCAATTTAAAATTCTCCACCTGTTATTTTTCTTCATACTCACCTATCAAGTCCTTTCGAACCCTTTACATCACCTGACAGTGGTTCCTCAGAGCTTATATTGAAAATTTAGAACCCAAAAGTAAATTACAATAACAGGCAAGAAAGAAAAATACGCTATGTTCATTTTTGAAGTTTCCAATATCCTGCAAATTCGTCAGGAGCCAATTGAGATGAAAACAGCACCGGACAAAGGTTGGAAATAATAAGGAAATTTTGTGCCCTTAAAGTAAATAAATTTGTTAATTTGATATGATGACTATACGTTATATTACATAGTGAGAGCTAGCGAAAGTGTGGTAAATATTATAGTAGTTTTCAGACAATCCATTGAAAAGGGAGCAAATTTCATCATTTATTATTATCGAATGAAGAAATTTTATAACCGTTGCGCTGCCAAAGAAATCTTCTAAAATTCAGCAGTGGGATAATTTTACAACATTACAAATAATTGTTTATAACGATGTTTTTCTGCGACCCTATTTTTTTCCCTTTTCCCGTATCTATTTAAGTTCTGAAAGTGTCAATAGTAAATTTTGATATCGAATTATTTTATTGTTATGATGTCGAATTTTCAAATTTTAAGCGATAAGTCAATATTAAAGATGTTTCCCATACGTCAACTAAAAACCTGCACAAATCTTTAAATCCTAAATGTTTATTAAATGTCTTACATTTTTTGCATTTATTTAATTTTAATTATTACTATTTCCACTAAATTTTAATTTAATATGCGGAAGAGTTTTTCCCGCATTCTACTGCTAACCTGAATCCCGCTCCGCGTCGTGCAGCGGCAGCGGCAGCGGCAGTCGCGTGTGGTAGTTATCCACACTTGTGAGAATATCCTTTCTATAATTTATTTATTTGCACGCCACTATACTCCTATAAAAAACACACAATATCACACTCTTCTCTTTACTCGTATTGGATAATGTCCGTCTTTAAACCTGACAGAAATATCTGCTGTTAATGCTTTGTCTTGTAGAGTTCCATCGGCTTCAATTACATACTTCTGAAGAATTGACACAAGAACGATTTTCATTGCCATATAAGCGTATGGTTTCCCTAAAAAATAATAAATATATTTAATACACGACTTGTTTAAATGAATGTTCAGAGCAAACAATTATAGAGAATCGAATTTAAATACTGGCAGAATTTGAATCGGAAAAAAAATGAAAAGACCAAGTAAAGAATATGGTAACTTATCAAAATTGAAATTTCAGAATTCTCTAAATACATCAGAAAGCGAAAATGTCTTAATTTTTTGCAAACCTATATTTTCGACTTTTGTATATTTTAGACCATGTAAAAACATGGTAACTTTTATCAAAATCGAAATTTCAAAATTCTCTATGCGCAACAGAAAGACGTAAATATTTTAATTTTTTTCGAACCGATATTTTGGACCTTTTTATATTGTCAAAATTCTCTAGGCAATCAGAACACAGACGAAAATGTTTTAATTTTTTTGCGAACCTATATTTTCAAGTTGTATATTTTAGACCATGTAAAAAATATGGTAACTTTTATCACAATCGAAATTTCAAAATTCTCTAAACACAACAGAAAGACGAAAATGTTTAAAAATTTTTGCGAATTTATATTGTCGACTTTTGTATATACAAAATATTTTAGACCAAGTCAAAAATAAGGCAACCTTTATCACAATCGAAATTTCAAAATTCTCTAATCAGAACACAGACGAAAATGTTTTAATTTTCTTGCGAACCGATATTTTCGACTTTGCATATTTTAGACCATGTAAAAAATATG
>JAEQML010063295.1:0-23280 GCA_016904865.1 Pissodes strobi | reverse complement strand
TTTTTTTTTTGCAGAGAGGTGACTATCGACGGATGTCGAATAGTATATCTGCAGCAGTTTATTGATTCCATGAAAAACCTTTCGAATCATCCGCCTTTATTTGGATGCAGCCTTGCAAACATGCGTATTGTGAATGAATTGAAAAAAGGTTTTGAGTCGAAACTCACATTTGAGTGTGATATGTGCAACTTTACAAAAACAATTTCTACTTGTCCAGAACAACCTGAAAAAGTTGACATAAACACTTCTACCGTTACAGCTGTAATGAATACAGGTGGGGGCTATACACAATTGAGAAACATTACCGGAGCAATGGACATTCCATCTTTAAGTTTTACGTTGTACAAGAAAGTGCATACACAAATATGTAATGCTTGGGAAGAAATCCCTTGGAGGTCTATGAAAGAGGCCGCTGAAGAAGAGGCAAGGATGGCTTTAGAATATAACAGTGTTGACATCAATGGAACACCGATGATTACAGTAGTCTGTGATGGAAGCTGGGCAAAACGATCCTACAGAGGTGGTGGAAATTATAATTCTCTCTCTGGAGTTGCTGCAATTGTTGGGGTAAAATCTGGTAAAATTTTATATTTGGGAGTAAAAAATAAATATTGTTGTGTTTGCCAAAGAGCTGAAAACAAAGGTGGACAAGCTGCTAAACATACCTGCTACAAAAACTGGAACTCATCTTCCACGGCTATGGAAGCGAGCATAATTGCAGAAGGATTTTGCTCAAGTTTGGAAATGTATAACCTTATTTACAATAAAATGATAGCAGATGGAGATAGTAGCTGCTACAAGAAAATTCTAGATAGTAGGCCTTATGAAACCTGTGTGGTTCAAAAAATAGAATGTACTAATCATTTGCTGAGGAATTATAGCAGCAAATTACGGGAGCTTTCTAAAGTAAAAGGCGTTCCTGGGGCTTTGAGAAATATTATTTCAAATAACATTTTGCGATGCAGAACAGCTGTGGCAAAAGCAGTTCAATACCGGAAAAAAGAAGAAGGCCTCAGTGAGGAGGAAAAAATTAGAAACCTAAGGAAAGATATAATTAACAGTATAAGCCACATATTTGGGGAGCATAAAGGCTGTTCCGAATTGAAATATTTTTGTCAAAAGATAGAAGCTGATAAAAACAATTATATGTCGGATTTTCGAACATTTGCCATTGAGGAAAAACTAATGGAAGCCGTGCGCTATTTAGCAGGACATTCCAGAAGCTTGCTGGAAAACGTTAACACTAACATTGTGGAACAATTCAATGCTAACATTGCACAAAAAGTTGGAGGTAAACGAGTAAATTATACTCTTAGAAGATGTTATCAAGGACGCTGTTTTTCTGCGGTGGTTTCAAAAAATACGAAAAGACCGCTGTATAATATATTCAAGCACTTGAGTGGGGGACACAGTCCTGGAAAAAATGTGAAGAGAATTGAGCAGTTAAAATTAAATAGGCAAAAGAAACATTCTCAGTCCAGGAGGAAACTAGTATTCTCTGCTAGCAAGTCAAGTGAACCAGATGCTAATTATGGAGAAAATTGTCAAAAGCCAGATCTGGATCAAGAAGCGTTTGAAGATTTAAAAACGGAATTATTAAAAAAGTTGAATAAATCCGAAGCTGAGTATAGACAAATAGAAATTAATACTCGTCTTCAAGCGGATTCTGCTGAATGGAGGCAGTATAGAAAAACAATGTTAACATCTTCTTTATTTGGGAAAATTTGTAAAATGCGTCCAACAACAAGTTGCGCATCTACCATTACAGATATCTTGTATAAAGAATTTTTTTCTAAAGCTACTGCCTGGGGAAAAAATAATGAAGACAGGGCAAAAAGATCGTTGGAATCAAGATTTGGTTTCAATATTTCTGATTCCGGTCTTGTGATAAACCAAAATTGGCCATTTCTTGGTGCTTCTCCGGATGGTATCGAGGAAAATTCGGGATTCCTAGTTGAAATCAAATGTCCCTTTTCAGCAAGAAACCTCTTTAATGGTCATTAAAGAGGCTATTTCAAAAAAATTAATACAATATTTGGAAGTAGACGGTGAAAATTACAAATTGAAAAAAAATCACAATTATTATTATCAGGTTCAGGGCCAATTAAATATAGCCCTCAAAGAAAAATGTTATTTTTCGGTATGGACTCTTAGAGAAATTATTTATTTAGAAGTTCCAATCGACAAAGAGTTTTTCGAAAAATCAATGTTACCAAAGGTTGAAAAGTTTTATTTCAATTGTCTCTTGCCTGAAATAATTGATCCAAGACACACAAGAGGCATGAAAATAAGAGATCCAACTTATATTATTGAGGCTCAAAAAAATAAAGATAAAAAATCCTACACCCCTGAACGAGCCCCTGAATGAAAACTATGTTGTTTTAAAAAGTAACTATACGTTTCAATTATAATGTAAGCTAATTATATAAAGTAAAGTTCTTCTGTTCTTAGTTGGAAGGTCCAAATTGAAATTTTTGTAGTTCATATCATATGACACACTTTATTATTGGCTTCTCAGACAAATGTATTCGTGATAAAAGTCTCTGCATAAAAAACACTACTTAGTAGTACAGTGTGTCCCCGGATCGACGCATGAATAAGTGAAAAAGACTGAAAATGTTCAGTTAAAATTTTGCCTTCTGGGGGTTCAGCCCTGCTTGTAGAGAATCTAATTTTTGCTATGATTTTAGTTTCAAAAATCGAGTATGCCTTGGAAATTTACAAAATGGTTATTTTTTCCCACTAGTAAACTGCTTTTTCTGTAGGAGATACGACAACATGTTATTAAGAAAAGTTGTTCAGAAAGAAAAATTGAGTAAGAATACAAAATTTCAAACTTTGATATTTTGCCTTATTTCTTCTTTCTTTTTTAATAAAGTACAGGTAACATCCATGTTAAACATATTGAAAATTTTCGTTACAAAAAGTTGTTCAGAATGATACATTATCGAAGTATGCAAAATTTCAAGAAGATCAGTTTATTTTCTTAAAAAAAGAGAAGAATAAGACAAAATATCGAAGTAGGCACAGCCTTTGAAATTTTGTACTCTTACTCAATTTTCCTTTCTGAACAACTTTCCCTAATAGCATTCTGTCGTATCTCCAACAGAAAAAATACTTTACTAGTGGGAAAAATAAGCTTTTTGTACGTTTACAAGACATGGATCTGGATTTTTCGAAACTGAAATTATGGCTCAAATTAGTTTCTATCCAATCAGGGCTGAACCCCAGAAGTTTAAATTTCAACTCAAACATTTTCAGACATCTTCACCTATTAATGCGTCGATCCGGGCACGCACTGTATATGATGTGCAAAAAAGATATGATTTTTTTAAGTAAAAAGTTATCGGATATAAAATCTTTGAAACAGCGAATTTAAAAGCCATCATAATGCAAGCAAAAACCCTACAACTTTTTTCAAATGAGGTACAGCTTTTTAATAAACTGGAGTCAAAAATTGGTACCTAGTTTATTAATTTTTTTCATTGTTTGCCATCAGTTTATTGAACAACTGTCCTTCGTACGTAAAAACTTAATAAACATTTTTATTTGTTTTTGATCCATATAATTTTTTTTCCTAAGACGAATAATTTTTTCTGAGAAACCAAAAACAAAAAGGTTTCCCATATTTTACGAACTTTTTGGAGGGCACTGTATAAGCTCACCAAATAACAAAGGGAAACACAAATTTCGAGTAAATTTTTTTTCAAATATAAGGATTTTTTTTTAATTGTATTTGTGTTTTATTGATATTATAGACTGAAATTAAATATTCCCACTTGCATTTTCTAGTGAAAATACTATTTTTTTGCAATTAATTAATAGGTTTGACTTATCACCTAAAAGTATCGAGAAAATTAAATTATTATTGATTTTATTTAAGCCTCTTCTTTATGAAATGAGAAAATATTTTTTATGCGATCGGACGAAAAACGACACCTTTCCGATGTGTTTTCTCACCGCAAAAGTCATGATTCCAGTATAGTGTATTCGTTGCTTGGCAACTTGCAATAACTGTACAAGAATAGAAAATAACTGTCCGGGAATATAACATTCCCGTCCTAGGCCGGGAATGTAACATTTCTGTTCTATTCAAACGCCTTGTTTGTCAAATCGACGTCTATCAAAAGCAACATTTAGATGTTATTTCCGTAGTTACGTAATAAACTTCAAGCTCGCTCGATTCAAAACTTGATATTATGTTGAGTTTAAATTTAAAACACCGTTTTTATTTAGAGTAAGATTTGGCTCTATTTTTATAAGTACGTATTCTAATTAATTTCGATCGGATAAAAAATAGTATGTGCAACTCGTAGGAAAAGCACATTTCTGGACTCCTGTGTTGCTGGCCTCAGCAATTACCACAGTCGTCCAGGAATGTTTTGCTTTTCCTCCTAGTTACACAATATACTATTTTTACTCTTGGTAAGCATTTAATTTTTTTCCCTAAGGTATTGACATAAGAAAATATGGACTTGAAGAAACGTACAGGCCCGGAAGTATTTCCCAAGATTAAAAAGAAGGAATACTAAAACACCCGTTTTCGCGTTTTTTTAATACGAAGTTTTTTCTCGGAAAAAATTGCAAAAAATACGATATTATTTTCCTTGTTTTTGTGGTATTTTTTTAACATAAACAAACACATTAAAAAATTGTGGTTAAGTCGTTTTTCCCTTGCTTTGGCTGGTCATTAACCCAGAATAGGTGTATTCTTCCCATAAATTTGGAATTATATTTTTTAGAAAAAGCTACTGCTATACAAAAAGAGTTTAATTTGCTCTTTCTCATAGGAACCTTACTTTTAGAAAGTTTCAAACATAACCTTCAAAAACACGTGTTTTTGGGTTTTTCGAGAGGAAGTTTAGTTTCCATGGAAAAAAATGTCAAAAATAAATATGTTTTTATTTTTTTTATTTTATTTTCTTATCCAGTTTTCCTGGTACGCTCCAGGAAAAATCTGACGTCACTTCGGAAATCCCCAACCGCGAAAACGCCTATATCATAAATGAAGATATTCCCCTTTTTTTCGTTTTTTTTTTCTTACCCAGGAAAAATTTTAGGTCATATATGAAGTCCCCGTTCCCGAAAACCCCCTTATACCGAATTTGAACTCTCCACGGCATATCATTTAAAACTTACAATTTTTAAGGGAGGAGTGGGGGGATCGAAATTATAAATTTGCTTTTTGGGATCATGGCAACCCCTACCATCCACCTATCGAATATGAACACGATCGAAAAAAAAGTATATTTTTTCCCCAAGAGGAAAAATAGGCGTCTTCGTTTAAAAAAAATACCGAAGCAAATTTTTTCAAATTATAGAAAACGAATTATTACTGATTTTATGGAATCAAATCGCAGCAGGCTTCCTCAATTTAGGGCCACAGAGCTATACAGGGTCAAAATGTTCTTCAAAAATTAATGTCACTTTTGAAATCAAAACCCCCATATATAGCAAGATTAAAAAAAAATTCTCCAATTTTGCCCAGCTCACGTTCTCTGTTGATGATTTACCCAAATTTATAACGATAAACAAAGGGAATATTTAAAACGATTATCAGCTCTTATATATTTTCAATCATACATTCTGCCCATTCCAACAAGATTTCTATACTTTATAACCGGCAGCCCACTCGGTTTATAATTGTTGTTAACGCTCATCTCATCAATTCCAACCCGCGCGGCCGAACAACATTTAATATTCAAAATATCATAATAATAACGGTAAATCGGTAAATATGTACCTCAATACGTCCACCGTGAAATCGGAGTAGTGGGAGCGCGTTAGTCTCCACCCCACGCCGTAACGCCCGTGTACCCAACCCCGTAGCGCTACCCGAGCAGTCTACAGTGAACGGACTCTTAAGGGAGTCCGCGTAGTCTTGAATTTCCATATCCTGGTTGTCTGGCGTTCCGAATAATAGGTCACAGGGTAAACGGAGTTCTCTTCCAAATAAAACCATGGCTGGTGTTAGTCCTGTCGTGTCATGAACTGCTGAACTAAGGCCATCAAAAACAGTGGTATGTGTTGGTCCCAATCCTCCTTATGTTGTGATCGTGATCGTTCCGTTAAAGTGCAGCTTTAACGGAACGCCAAATCTGCTGAATAGGTTATTCACAAGGACCTCTGCTATGGTAACAGCTTCCTGATTGGGAATCGCAAAGACTTCAGGCCATTTACTGAAGTAGTCAATTGCCACTAAAATGTACTTGTTGCCATTATTTGTTTCTGAAAAAGGGCCAGCTACGTCAATGGCGATACGTTCAAACGGTAGGCCCACATTATACTGCTTAATTTTGCCCCTAGATCTCACATCCTGGCAGTAGTTGATCCAGTAAAATCCGTCGCGGATCTTTTCAATCGTTTTGTTTACTCCGAGATGAGCACCAGACTTTCCATTATGAACTTCTTCCAGGACTTCAGATATCTTCTTCCTTGGTACCACTAACTGTGTCTTCACTATACTTTTCCATCGGCGCTTTCCCAGGCTCGTCTAAGAAGTCCATTTTCCACTACCAGGGAGTCCCACTGCTCCCACAGAGTTTTAAAAGCAAATCCTTTAGTTGAAATATCTCTCCAGCTTGGTCTTGGTTGATGTTCTTCTTTATCTTTTAGGAATAGTGCTATTTCATTATCCTCAAGCTGATCCTTTCTAAGTTGCTCTGTGGTCCATTGCTGATCAACCTCAAATTTCATTTGCCTAATGGGAGTAATTCCTTCTCGTTGATGTATTCTTTGGCAATGCTTACAATTATCCTCGCTCGCATGACCTTCTGGATAAAGCATCTGCATTATTATGCAATCTCTCTGCCCTGTGCTTAACCTTAAAGTTATATTGTTGTAACTGTTCAAGTCATCTGGCTACCTGTCCTTCAGGCTCTTTCATATCCAAAAGCCATTTAAGTGCTGCATGATCAGTCCTTATTAGAAATTCGTGCCCATACAGATATTGATGGAAATGTTCAACAGACCGTACTATTGCCAAAAGCTCTTTTCGGATTACACAGTAGTTACGTTCATGTTTCGAAAGTGTTCGACTGTAGTATTCGATAACTCGTTCTTCTCCTGCTTGTACTTGGGATAAAACTGCTCCGATGCCGGTGTTGCTTGCGTCTGTGTCCAATACAAATTTACCCTTTTGTTCGGGATATCCCAATATTGGACTAGAACATAGAGTCGCTTTTAATTTCCTGAACGAAGAATCACAGTTATAATTCTATCTTTGATCTGCAGAAGGCAACAACGTCTAGAGCTAGAGTATACAATTCTTGTAGTCCCTTTCGAGAAGGATTTTATTTTGAACTTGTGCTAAGCCTACACATTGTAACGGTTAGTTCAGTATTGTTAGAAATACGTAAATAATGGCTTGTTCGATGTTCGATCACATCTTTGGCGGTCTTTGCATATGATATGCATGTATGTCATTTTATGATTCATAGTTTTCTGATTTTCATGCTCCTTATTTATTATTTAATAATATTGTTGTGGTCGTATTCTTCTTGTTTATAAACATTAGTAAATATAGTATCTATAAGGCTTTGCCATTTCCTATTTTTCTTTTCATAATTGAATTTTTGAGACATTCCGATATTTCTATTTTTTGTGAGTCAAGCGAAAGGGCTCAATCTAATTGCGTGTTCAGATCCCGATGTTCTTATTTCATAGACACCTGTCTCCCAGGGGAGTATTGCTTCGACAATTGGACGATGATCGCCTTAACGCAAAAATGATAACCTTAACGCTAAAACTGACATTCATATTTTACTTATTTGCGTATGAAGTGCGGCTCTTTTAGGGACGAGAGATGAAAGTATAGGACACCTTGTTAGATGAATTGAATATAATAGCTGTAAAATGTCCAGGAATTTTTTAGAACTTATTTAGAAAACTTGAGATTTTAGAACCTATTTCACATCTAGTCCTGTAGAAATGTTGAGTCCTCTAGGTTATCATACATGGTGCAGTAAAATCTGAATTCAGTAAAGGCATTTCTTTAATCTCTAAATTTTTTCAATGTTGAACTGTCCCCGTATAGTTCTTTTAATATTTCCATAACGTTTGAACTCCCTAGATTTTTTATTTTTTAGGCACCTTCAGTACACTTTTTACAGGTTAGAGAGTGAAACTCAGCCGTCATGTAATGCGCCACCTTCGGGTATGAAATATCTAACGCTCAGTTTCCTCGAAAACGGCTGCGAGTGGAAATGTGGAATTTGGCACGTCTTTGACGACACTTCCAGACAACCGACGATCATGTGTGTGGCGATCTGGATCTGGAAAACCCCAATACAAAAATTATTATAGAGAATGCCTTTTCCATGTATGCTAAAATAAGATTTTGGCGGAGAAACAGACAGAAGAAATAACAGGGGAAGTTAATTAGAAAGATAATTGATTAAACTCATTTTGTTCTCAGGCAAGTGAATTATTTTTGTATTTTAGTTTTACTTATTACTTTTTGTTTAGTGCTTTGGGTGCATAGTACCGGCATACTGCTCTATTTTGAAGTTGATTGTTTGCTTCCCTCTACCATATCGTAGTCATGCAAACAGCTTACCATAATACACAGCTCGGGCACTCAGGTGGCGGGAACGGTCTACGCCGACACCGAATAATTAACTCTTTCTATTACCTACTGTATATATAAATGAACTTTCGGGCACTCGCAACACGAAACATAACGAAAGTAAACCTTAAACTTACCTGAATATTATACGTCGCTAGCTACGAAAGGACTACGTTGCTAGCTACGAAAGTATTACTTTCGGGACCAGGACAAAAAAAAAACACGAATACTCGTAAGAAATTTTTATTGTACTTATTCAACCGAATTTTGGAAAAAACTTAATAACAGACTGCTTATACCTGTTTACTGAAGAAACAAGTGGTATAACAACAATGATATAAAACTTAATAAATAATTATTTATTACCATTAAGATTAGCAGCGAAAAACAGTTGGAACGATAAATTGATGGAATGTTATTCAATTTATAAGCTTCGCCTCGTTCATAGCGATAGAACAAGCGTTCGTCTTGTGCATTATTTGGCCTAACTTTAATGTAATCTTGTAGTAACCTCACAAAAAAAGCTGGACCTCCATCATCGGTCACAAAACTTCTTTGAATCTTGTTTTTGCTCTGGAGGATTTTAACAATAGTGTCAACTAACATAAAATCATACAGTGGAAAGTTCAACTTAATCTTGAATCGCAATTATAAATTGTTGTTAATTAAAGTATAAACTGTTATGATTAACCTTGTTGACAATTCAAAACAATACTCGAATTAGATGTCAAAGTTTGGTATAAAAAGCTGTGCAGCAGCCCATACCGGCAGACTTTGATCTCCAGTGCGAACTACCGAAAGGGAAAAGCCACTCAGATCAGGCACGTTTAAAAAAGACCTATCAGTGCGAACTGAAAGCGAAAAGCCACTCTGATCAGGCACGCCTTAAAAGTGAATCAGTGAAAATTACTAACGCCATAAGGCAAAGTTCTGCTTAAATTAACTATAAAAAGTAAACTACGTAACTAAATATTCAGCCAGATCAAATAATCTATCCGCCCGTCAGTCTAATTGTAACAGCCCTTCAGGCTAGCTCTCCCTCTCTCTCGCTGCTGTTCGTGGTTAACATTTTCGCGAGGAATATCCCAGGGGACTTACGAGATATGCTTTCCAGAATATTTTGGTAATACTTACAACCTTCTATACTCAACCTGAAGTTAATAAACCAAGCCTTTTTTACACCGAGTGTTTCTATCCATCTCTCCCAACTACCTATATCTGAGCTCCGTCTTCTGAAAGAGCACAGCGCAACTACTGCAACGAAGTCAGTTCCATAGGCAATAGCGTATATGTGACAATAGCTACGCCATCCTTGATCTCGACGTCTTTAAATTTAATTTTATGGATCTCATCGGTCTGGCATGCTCCAGCTATTCCAATTACTGCTATCACTTTCATAGATAAATAGCTATAATTAGGAGCGTCAAGTAAAAACTTTCTTATTTCTTCTTTTCTGAAAATTTTAGATTTTTTAGCTTCGTAACCATCGTTTTTTCGTTTAATAAATGCAATGAGTTTCTTATACTGCGAAATATCTTGATTTTTGTTCACAGAAATAGTCAATTTAAGCATGGGATATTTCGACCATAGGGACGGAGGTGATAAGGTTTCAAATTTCTCTTGGAAGTACGCTAACATTACATTTTCGTCAATTTGAGAAACGGTTTATTCTAAAAACAGGTTATACGTTTGATAGTATCTAGCTTTCGACTTCTCGATAACAGTGAGGCACATGTCAACTCAGCCGCCTTCTGAATAGCAACGTTTTGGTCTTGAGAAAACATTTTAGACTAGCGAAATTAAACAATTCGAAAACTCTGACATACTTTGACAGTACTCAAATAACTAGTTGTCATGAATTATTTTACAGGTGAGTATTTCACTAGAGTGTTTTTTACTGGTAAAACGTCATAGCAACTGCTCGTTTCCTACTGACAAAACTACTACCTGCCCGTTAATTGAGTGGTTTTTTAGCGACAAAACTATGACAGGTCCATCAGAAAGGTGTCTGGTATAACTAATTGTGAGTTTGACAAACGTCATTAAGTCTAGTTTTTCTCGTGAAATAGTCATGACGAATACCACTCGAGAAAAAATTGTGTAGACAAAATTATTCTCAAGGTTTTATTCAAGTTTGTTGCTTTTCGGCAATTTCGCTCATGACATTTTTGACAAAATCACTCGCCTCACGGCTCGTGATTTTGATGCCAAAAGTATCATTCGCGAAATTGCCAAGCAACAAACTTTCATACCTTTCGAAAATTTTGCCGACAAAATTTTTTCTCTTGTGATATTATATATGAAAAATTCTTATTTTATCATTGTAATTTGAATAAAACCAAAGGTTATTAATTAATAATCTTGATCAGAGATCAGTAGTAGAAAAAATTTAATACATCACACGATGCGAAAGCCTTTTTTGGTGTTCGGAGGTATTGAATCGCCTCGGCTTCACCTCGGCTATTCAACACTGAGAGAAAAAAATTAGCCACTATGCAAAAATCGAATGACCATAATACAAAACTTGTATACTATTTGTGACAAATTAACTGTTTTGGGCCAATATACAATCGGTTTTTCTGAAAGTAATATCGCTAAACTATGACGATTATACAATTACTGTATACTGATTATTAAATAATCATATTAATTTAAGTTTTTGTGATATATCCGTACGCATATTTTATCCTGCTTTCATATTAGGGCCTGCATACCGTTAATACAGCAATTGCATAACCATTATTCAACCTGGATATACACCATATATAGTTAATTGTATATCCACTATATGACGGGTAGTATAGCTAATATTCAAATATTGATTAATCAGTATTCAACTTGCATGTGCACCGTACATATTTTGTTGTATAGTTACATATTAGTTATATTACATTTAAACTATATCTCATGATGGCGTTGGCAGACATTATGTTTGTGACATTACTTCAGTAGGGGTCCTGGATTCTATTCTCATCTTGATGTAATCGAGTCCAGTATACGCTAAAATTGAACATGTCAGTTAAAATTTGTTTTAGATGCATGGTCACAAATTAGGAGTACCTACCTACACTTGTGATCTATTAACATGAATTGACTACACAATGGTTGCTACTTAAATAGAAAATATCTTACCTTATTGGTTTTTTCAAACTTTTGATTCACTCGAGGCACCCTTCGTCTGTTAATTCAAATGTTATAGTATAGGAAGTAATCCATATCTCTTACACGCATATATCATCGCATATATATCTAAAAAGAACGAGTTTTTGATTGACAAAACGTAAACAAGTGATAAGTTCGAAAACGTATGATATATCTGTTAACCTAAGATATACACACCTGCATGTTCTTTCGTGGATTCTCTCCTATCTTTAATTTACTACAATTTCCTTAAATAATCGGTAAATTGTTTGCGTCAGCCGCCACTCTGCTTTGTCGTCTTGCTGTTTGGCGTGGCCAGAGTCTATCAATATTCTAAACTGTGGCGTAGCGTCGTTTCAGCCGCAGCGGCAGCCATTGAAATAATTGAAATAGCAAATGGTGGGCTATACAAGAAAATGATTACGGACACCAATCGGTAGTTTTATTGGTATACAACAGTTGTATAACAGTAAATAGTCCGCAGTTTAGCTAGTTGATTACCATTGTGCTATGAAATATTTGATTTGTCATTATACAATTATTGTATAATTTGCTTTATATACAATTTGTATAATCATAGTAGTATTATTGTTCATTTGCAGTTAAATTATCTTGTATAGTCACTATATTTCTTAATCTAATATAACGAGTTTTATTGGCATAATTTCAACGTGATTCTAAACTATAGCAAAATTTGCATATGCGGTATGTAACGTTATATAATGGTAAATCAACGCCGTCCAAAACAAAAATTGATTTGGGCAATTTTTCTCAGTGAAAAACCTCCTTACACCAAAAATTTACTTTCGCATCTAGTAATGTAAATAACTATTACTAACGATAAGAAGGCCCACTCAACGGGATGTGCGTGTTTAGCGAGCGCTACAAAGGAATCGTCGTTTATTTTCTTCGTTGCCTGGTAACGATCGGCGAACTCCGCCGCACACAGGTTGAATTTAAATAAAAGCTGGCCATAAACGATATTTTCGTTTGCGGTATGTTTAATCAAATTTATGACGACATTATTTATGGCACTGTAGTACTCTAGTGGGCTTTGGAAAAAACACAATTGATAAATTTTGAATTGTTAACCCAAACTTACGTTATGGTTTTGTATTATTATCACCAAATAAATATTTTGATATATTATTGATAACAAACAATATTCAAGGTTTGTAATATTCAAGGTTTGTAATAACTAAGAGATTTTGATTTTGTGTTAATGATTTCACCATATTACCGAATACAAATATTCTGACAAAAGGATGAGCTGGTCTATGGCCGCCGCGCCGCGTCAAAGGTCGCCTGCCAATATGATTGTTTTATTTGTATCATGGCCTGCCGATATTCTGGTAGTTTTCGCGCGGGGAAGGAGACACACCGTTGATATGCCGATGACGCCGCGGAGAGTGAACCTTCTTATCATATAGTTTTGACCAAATACATAATAAAAAGATAAAGACTGTACTATACTGCTAACGTGCTAACACTCCGTTGAGGTTATGTGTTGGTGTTATACCTAATTGTGCAACAACTGAAGCCAGATTATCAGAATATGGCGCGTCGAAATGAGGATCCCTTATTGGCTAAATTTGTAGCGTGCGCAGTTTTCCCTGCTGCTGTCTTGTTTGAGCATTTATGTTTCTCTGTTTTTGGCTTCATATGTTGTATGTACTGTAAGTATTAACGCAACGCATTATTAAATTGGAATTTTAAAAACTATATCTGATTTAAAGTCGTCGGTACGGGTGGGCAAGAAATTGAATAATCGATTAAACGCTTAATATTTTAGCAAATAACTGAATAATCGATTAATCGAAATAATAATTGAAATATTAATCGATAAGTCGATTAATCGGTAATTTCTTAAAAGTGAATCGAATAGTCGATTATTTTCGCCCACCTCTATTCTCATAATATTGTAGTAAGTGAAACTGAAGCTGAAATTTCGGTAGAATCATTATTGCTGATGCAAGACTGATGTTATTATAAAAAGAGGTAATAAATACTTTGGCTGAATCAGCAGATAACATTTATAATTTAGTTTTAATTTGTAAATATGGCTTTGATATTACCTTGGGAGAGTCAGAATATAAGCAAGTGTTTTTGAACAACAGCTGCACTGATGCTTCTATATTTTTTACTAGTTTGGTTCCTATTAGATTAATTTTTGAAAATAGCGATAACTCTGAAATACTTATATGGCAAAATTGCCGGCCCTCATCAACGCGTTTCTGTCGTCTTCTTAACATTCATTTTGCTCGTGAGACTCCTCTATTAACCGTTGCAAAAACAAAATTTGGATCATCGAATTAAAAATTTAAAATCCTTTTTTTTACAACGAAGGAGCCCTTAATTTTCAAAATAATTTTTTAAAACGGTTTAAAAACATACAAATGATTTTTATACATGATTATTATCGTTAGTGATAATTGATACACCCTATATATAAATATAGATGGTGAGCCAAAAATTCAACAATTATTTGTTTAAAACAGGATATATTAAACGTGTAATACTTAATAATTTGTATGTCTTATTTCTGGTAAACCTTATTATGGCCAGCTTTCCTAGAAATTCGACCAGTGTGCGCCGGGTCCAAAGGTCGCATGCCAGTATCATGCTAGTTTTCGAGTCGGTTCAACTAAATTGCAAGGGCTCCAATTATTGAACGCAAAACCTTTTCATCTTATATATTTCTCTATTGTAACAATAATTATTGTATTAGGTGCTATACAACTAGGTAGATATTTCGGTACAAAAGGCCATGATATTATATTTAATTTCAGTTAATATAATTTTTTTTGCAAACCTAAGTTGAATTAAGACGTTACCTGCTTTTCTGAGTGTAAAAAAGACAAATATAAAAAACGTTAAAAATATTATATTCTTTCAATTATTGTTGTCCTTACTTCCAATAGCTTGTCTTTCTTCTTAAGATCTGTTTGCTATATTATTGATTTGCTTTAATTTTTCTGTAACTAGGCCTCGGCCTGTTGGAAATGTAAGGCTATTTATTATTTATTTATTTATAAGTATTTTTCTGTTAAGATATTGTCCTGTAATTTGTAAATAAAATAAGTATTATTCTACAAATATTATTATTAAAATATAAGTACTTAAAATATTATTTATTTTTGCATAACTGCCGTATATAGATTTCAAGTAAATATAGGGACCTAGGTATTTATTATTATTCACCTTACCTATACCTAGGTACTTATAGAAGAGGTACTAAATACCTGGTAGATTCCGTAATTGTTTATTAATTGAGGTGAAATAGCAACACATCTCTTTCAATATAAAATTGATACATTCCTTAGAATGCATCCACTCTAATAGCTTGAAGGTCTAAATAACTCAAAGACGTGCTTAAAAAATACTTAATACGATACTGTTAACGCCAATTTAAAATAAAAGAAATATTTTAAACCCATCCCCGACTTCTATCCGCAGTGCGAGAGAGATAGCTAGAGTCAAGCAAACCCTACCAAATGAAAGGTCGGCGGCCGCCGTGGAGTCCCCCAGCCGTGTGTTAAGGTAAGCTGTGGTAATACCCTCTATTGTGTCCATACTGACAATTTTAAATCCCCTCAAATGAATATTTCTATTTTAATTATCATAACCAAAAAACTAAAATCCCTAATATCATAATGTTACCACCTTAACAAACATTATACGGCACTATATAGTCAGCAATGGCTACAACGAAATATTAAATATAAATATGAAAAAATTTCCCTTTATACAATAGCGGACCCGGCATTTTATTTTCACTCCACGCATGGCCATCCGCTCGCCCCGGGGCGCAAGCAAACAAAACTAACCCAAGGCATGCCCAAAATCAAGAAATAAAATTTTTATAGACGTAACTTAAAAAAAGCATGTCTTGCCACTGGAATCGAACCCGGGCCGCCGCGCCGTATCAGAAGCACAGCATCCAACCACTGAGCTACGAGACCACTTGAAAGCAATTCGCTGGACCATAAAGATATGGTAATGTGCACGCAACTCTGAAGGCCTGTGACCGGGGTCTCGGATACGTCTACTTGGAACTCCGCATTTTGCGCTACGCCCCAGTGACCCCGCCATTCTATTGTTGCCCTTCGGGATCCTGAGGTGCATGTCGCTTAGATTTTTATCTGTAGATCATCAATGGTCGACTGAGTAGATTTTCTAAAATTTGTTCCATGTACAGACTTGTTTGAAATTCGTCACGTGAAGAAGTAAGGGTGCATGAACACTCCTATTTCTTCACCACCCAATTATAATTTTATAAAACTCTGAAATACGTATTTACTTATATTATTAGTAGAGTGTACATTCTAATCTTCAGGCTTATATTGCTATTATTTTTTAGACAGTGATTCCCGAACAGACAAAAAAACAAACCATTTTTTTTTAACTATTCATTTTTTATCTGCAGATCATCAATAGTCGACTGAGTATAGATTTTTTAAAATTTATTCCATGTGCAGACTTTTCAACCTCTATTACTTTATTGTATGTTAGGATAATATCATCTTTGATTATGCTTATAATACGGTTTCAAATTTTGGAGTCCGGGCCTGCATATTGATCCTCGCACTGCAACAGCTGGCCCCAGTAATTTTCTAATGCGCAAGGCGAAATGTGAATTTCCTTATTTACATTTTGCGGTCGTAAATTTGCCATGTTTGGTCTATTTATTACTTATCCACTCCGGTAAAAACCAATGGTTTTGACACGACACGTTACCGTTTACCGTATAATATTTTATTACTAGAACACCGAATAATATGGAGTAACCAAACTTTCGTACATTAAAGAGTAGAAATATGAGCAAATCATACCAAAAAACCGAATCGCAGAGATTGAAAATGTCATAAGCGTGATTTCATGATTTTCAGTTTGAAAAATCTATTTTAAGCGTACGTGCCAGCCAACGCATAATCGTTTTCAAGAAATCAGTCCCAGATTCTAAAACCTCGTGATCTCTACCACAAAAAAGTTCAATAATACGTACGAGATCGGGAAATACGAGAAGGTCGAGGTAAAACTGAAACATGCACAAAATTTCTAAATTCTCAATATATTTTGGCAATTTTAAGAGTCTGAATAGATAGCTTTGCTTTTGATGAATTATGGGAAATTCGAGGAATTCGTCTTCCAGAACCTGGAAAATGTTCAAGCGATAATCAGCGGTTTTTGCTGATTTTCTGGGAGATTTCACGGCAAAATATTCCCTTGAATATCGAAGCTGTGACAACTAATTTCAAAACACAATAAAATACTTGTATTTGGTCATATTAATCTCGCATTATTGAAGTTTCCACTTGTGTCGTGTGGTCTTAATAAGGGTCTTAAGCACACACATATTTTTTGTTAATTTTTAAATAAATAATATACATCAAAAATTGAAAATCTATTTTTTTTCTTGCACAGACAATTATGTCCTATGTAAGTGAGGTTAGTACATGTCTTCTGTTTCTAATACATTTATAATCAGCACGGTATTGATTACGGTTATCATTAGCGTTTTAAGATCCTTTACAGGCGGATACGACTATATCAAAATCGGCCTCTCCTATTGGTCGATCCGCATGGCCCTCCGTCCGCTTCGCTCGCTACGGGGGCTCAAGGAAAGGAAACTAACCAAGTGCTAACCCAAACTAACCCAAGACATACCCAAAATGAAGAAAAAAACTGTTTAAAAACATAATCTTTAAAAAATAATAAAAAAGAGCAACGGGGGTTTGAACCCGTGCCATCCAGGTGGGAACCAACTATCTAAACCTCTCAACCACGAGAGCTCTTGCGACAAATTGATTGCATCACGAAGACATATTCTAATACGCGATGGATCGACCAATAGGAGAGGCCGATTTTGATATAGTCGTCTACGCCTGTAAAGGATATTAAAACGGTCATCATTATTTTATTACGCTTCACATCAATTTGTCGATGTTTAAGAAGCGTGGAAACTTTATTACAACGGATTTTGTAAATATTATATCCGATCAATCTGGAATTTCAAACAACAATTTACTTCTATTCCGTAAAGTGTATCTTTCCGTTCTGGTTGTACCGCAAGTTGATACGACCTGCCAATAACGTGGCACGTGGCTTCAGACAAGCAACACACATATATATGAAGCTTGAAACGTCAGGCTGAATATTTTTAGGGTCGCCCTCGTATTTATAAATTAGCGATGTTTGCTACTTTCTTCTGACCTATTTGGCTGCGTCCCGGAATTTTGAAAGTAGGTCGTTGGCCTTGTGAGAGCTGTCCAATACCTAAAATCAGACCAACGCATCTCGGTCGCCATGACAATCGCAGGGAATCTATCTGTCCTAAGGCCTGATTAAATAGGGGCTGGTTTTTATCTTTTGCAATGGGGGTGAAATTTTCCAGACACTCATCTGTTCGGAAAATCCTTCATGTTGCTAAAGCAGACTTTATTATATTACTAGAAGTTACGTGTACAGTGTGTCGCGGTTTTAATGCAGCCAACTGCCTATATCTTAGAGACCTATGTTCAAAGCTAATTTATTGGAGCGGTGGGTGGTACAATTTCAGATTTAAGAGTGAGTTTTTTTTTTAAATCTGTATTAGGGAGTTTAAAAAATATATATTTAGATATTTCATCAATTTCGGTGGCAGGATGTTTGAAAAAGATATTTTTTTTTATATGAGACAGTTATTCAAATCAAAAAAGATTAAAATGAGGAATTCTAGCAGACTGATAAGAAAATTTGAATTTTTTCAAATCAAAATATTCTATCAGGTTTACGTCTGGGTGGTGTCAGAAAAAAAAACAAGGATTGTTAATACAATGAACAAACATTTCGCAACTAAACAAATATAGCATTTCTGAAGAATTTAAATCTAATTCAAATACTCAACTGAATAAAGAGAATTTAAAACCTTAAACACAATAAAAGCAAAACTAACGCAAAATAACCTAATATTAACTAAAACTGATAAAGGAAACACGATAACTGTTTTAACTAAATTAGATTATGATACTAAAATCAAAGAACTTTTGAATAATGGAGATTTCATAAAAAATTCTGTACTACCTGATAACTCACAAATTTTTTTCAAATTAATGATTCCATCCTGTTCTACGGCTTACCAAAAGTTCATAAGGATAATATCTTAATCAGACCAGTAGTATCATATGTGAATGCTCCATGTTACAAATTAAGTCAATTCGTTACGAACATTTTACCAAAATTCATTAAATTCGATTCTAAGTATGCACTTAAAAACTCCTTTGATTTCAAAATAAAGTCAAAAACTTAAAAATTTCAAATAATGCAATATTGGTTTCCTTTGATGTGAAGAATCTGTTTAGCTCAATACCGTTAAACGAACTTTCACGTATTTTTAATGGACTAATAGATAACTCTGATAATTTGGTAAAAGAAAAAAGCTATCTCAAATCTATAATTCGTACATATATAGATCAAAATTATTTCCAGTATAATCATGAAACATTCAAACAAACTAATGGTTTACCAATGGGCTCTCCAATTTCACCTTTATTTGCTGAGATATTTATGGCTGATTTTGAACAGCAATTATTCAACACCAACAAGTCATTAACCAGAAATATATTTCTTTTTGTGTAGATATGTGGATGACATATTTTGCATCTTTACAGGAATCAACAGAAACTTAGATGCCTTTTTAACATTTTTAAATTCCCTAAACAATAGAATTCAATTTACCATGGAAAAAGAATCTAACAACATTTTAAACTTTTTGGACATAAAGATTACAAAGACAAGAGATTCGCTTAAATTTGATATATATATAGGAAACCAACAACAACAGATGCAATAATTCACAAAGACTCTAACCAATCTTGGCAAGTAAAACTTTCTGCTTTTCATAGTCTCATCCATAGACTTATCAGCTTTCCCCTAGACTCGGCGAGTTTCCAAAAAGAAGTATCCATTATCAAACAGATTGCAATTAATAAACGGTTATAAGATCGCTTTGATTGACAAATTAATAAAGAAAAAACAGAAGAACTTTTTAACTAAACAATTTTATAACCCTACATTAGAATTAGAAATTTATCAATTATATTCCGAAAATTACAGATAAACTTTCAAAAAAATGAAATAAATTTGGCTGTAAAACAATTCAGGTTAATAAGAATAATCTAGGGAGAAGACTAATACACGATAAAGACAAAATTGACCAGCAATCTAAATCTGGCGTTTACAAAATAAATTGTGTGAACCGTGAAGCTGTATACGTAGGACAAACTGGTCGAAACTTAAATTAGGAAAAAGAACACAAAAAATCGATTTTACATAATATTAAAAACTCTGGCTAAGCAAAATATTGTATAGAAAATAACCATTTTATAGATACGAATAATGTAAAACTTTTACACACGGAAACCAAAAGCAAAAGGCTGAATCTTTTGGAGTACCTAGAAATCCAAAAGTCACAAAAACAGACGTTTTAAATACGAACGACCAACTGACCTGCTCTTTAAATACCTGCATAATAATTGATAGTGCAATAAAAACAACATACCGTCAGGCGGTTTAGTAGGGTATAACGATTTAGATTTTAGTAAACAACTACTCTTGATAAAGGCCTCAGCAAGCCGAAACATATGTAGAGGAAAATATCTCATTAAATTATTTTGGAACATCTAAAAGCAGTGTACTAATTATCCTTAGTATTATTAAGAATTGTTAACGGTTGCGGACACATCTAATTTTTGTTTGCAGTTCTCTTATTTTTGACCGATCTTCCTCGTTATTAGCTCAAACTGCCTAGTGCTCACGAAGGATGATAAAACTGTCGAAAATTAATATAATGAGTTTTAATTTGGTTTGTTTGCCATCTTCAACTTTTAAGGACTTATATCTGAAACACCTTTCAACCAAGTTTCATGAAATCGTGCACAAGAATATTTTATGATGCTGATTCAGAATTTCTTATTAGATTTGAAAATAAACGCTTCTATTCGTTTTCGAAAAATCTATCCCCTTCACTTGCCATTGTAAACGCAAAATTGTCATTTTTGTACAAGATAAAGCCACGATACCAGCAGCAATGCCAGCCGTTATAGTGTGTCGTTCATTTTATTTTATGTTTTAAATAAATCCAGGACAAATCGAGATATAGGCAAATTTCAAATATTTTCAAAAGGGAAAAGATGCAGTTCAAAAAGGTCAGGGTCACAGCCGAAAGCATCAAAATTGAACCGGCCGAACTGAAACCTGCACAAAATTAATGTAAAAATGGCGACAAGTAGTCCAGAAGGTTTGCTTCTAATGTTGGATCCAACGTTCGCGTCGTTTGTGGCAGAAGCAATTTGCCAAATGCTAGTTGCTGATCTTCAGTCGAAACTTGACTCCAAATTTATATCCAACCTTGGTTCCAACGTTTGACGTAGTGTGTGGCTCCGGCTTAAGGTGAATATCAAATTTTACTACTCCGATAGTTTCTATTGGGGTCTGGAACAAATCATCAATATTTCCTTAATATCGCATAAGTTGTTTCCGAGTTATCATTGGTATATAAATTAACGAAGCTACTATCTCTACAGTTGCAAATCTGCTGCATTGACTTTATTTAAACCCGCTCAGCAATGTTTCATTCTATTCCGTGCAAATAATAACGTATATAGTAATTTATTTTAGTGGGAAATCTTTTCAACTTTAGATTAATTTTATGAAGAAAATGTTGATTCATATTACAAGCTTTTGCAATTATTAACATGGCGCCAAAACTATAACATAAGCTATCTAAGTAACGGCTATCGGATTTATCTAGTTTACCGTTAGATCTACGTAAGGTTTTAGCTCAGCATGAGTCAGCTGAATTAAAAACCTACTAAAATCGAATGAAAAATATCAGCCCATTTCTATTGCTCCTTCCAATAGCTTAACGAAGATATATGGAAATTGTACACGTGAACTGCCTTGTGGATTTGGTAGGGCGAATAGACTTGAATGATCCAGAAAAAGCTTATAGTTCTGAAGCATTTATTATTACCAATATTTAAAAAATATTTCTGCCACTCACAGGCGGCTCAGGAGCTAAAATGCGCTTCAGCCTCTAGTTTATTATGTTTAAGTAGTCGGTAGCTCGCATCAACTAAATGGTAGGTCCGCACTTGGTGTGATGCCATTCGGAATCCGTTTCAGCTGCCTTTTTTAGGGAATATAAGTGTCGGGTGTTTTGTACTAAATGTAGTACATTTAGGTGATGATCGTTAAAATGCAAATGGAATCAACACAGATGGGTCCAGAACTGAACAGGAGACCGAAGCCGGAGTATTTGGGTCAGGAAGCAAATTCTCAGAAGCAAACACCTGGACATATTCTAGGCGGAAATTAATGTCATATGTGCGCAGTTCATCCTTGACAGAAACTATAGGAATAAAGAGATTGTCACCTTCGTAGACAGTCAAGCAGCCATCAAAGCGCTGAGCTCACCAATAAGCAGTTCGAGAATGGTATGGGAATGCCTAGAAACTGGGCAAGAATAACAAACATCCCTTTAATGGATACCAAGACACGCTGGGATAGAAGGCAACGAAAAAGCAGATCAATTAGCAAAAGTAGGAGCACAAACTCCGCTTTTAGGACCGGAACCCTTCTGTGGCATAGGGATGCACACCTACGAGGAAGAGTTCAGGAAAGAAGAGGAAACCAAATGGATCAGTCTATGCGACGTCTTCCAGGATTAAGGCAATCAAAGATATTTCTAGGGCCCCCTCACCCAAGAAGATCAAAAACTCATATAACACTTAGTAAGAATCTACGCATCATCACCGGCTTTCTACGGGCCACTGCCACCTTAAGAGAATGAAAATTTAAAACGAGGACAGTTGCCGGCAGGGCCGGACGCAGGGATGTGGCGGCCCGGGGCAAAGAAAAAAGTGGAGGCCCTTTCAATTAGCAAATACCTATTGATAATTTTATTTTTACATTTGAAAAATAAATTTTCGCTATTAGAATACATATTTTTTTGTCATTTTTTGAAAATCATTATTGCAGTTGATAGTTTAGTACACAAACAAATTTTATTGTTATAAAATTTTTGAATCCAAGGTTTGTGGAGGCCCTCAATATGTGGAGGCCCCGGGGCTTGTGCCCCGGTTGCCCCGCCGTGAATCCGTCCCTGGTTGCCGGTTCTATGAGCAGAAGGGGGAAACCCCAGAACACTTTCTCACGGATTACGAGGCGTTCGCGAACAGGCGAATGACCTGCTTCGGATGCTGCATCGTCGAACAGGAGGAACTTCCAACCATAGAGCCATCCAGACTACTTGCTTTTATCAAAGCACTGAAGTCGGATGAGGTACTCTGATTGCGAATCACATCAACGGAAGCACGAAGGAATGGGGACACAATAGATCCATACAGTGTACTAATCCCCCAAGATCATTTCATTCATTCATTCATATCAGGATGAAAACACAAAATATGTCTCGATACTATATAATCCTTAGTATACCAGCGTAATCCAAAAGGTTTTTATGGAAGTAGGTTTAATACTAATTTTAAACCAAGCTCAGTTTAGCATTAAGAAATTATTGGGTCGTTCAAAGA
>JAEQML010063294.1:0-23281 GCA_016904865.1 Pissodes strobi | reverse complement strand
TTAAGTTCAAACTTTCCACTGTATGATTTTATGTTAGTTGACAATATCAATTCAGCCCAGCCTTCATAGCGATGTCGATCGGCTGGATTTGTCTTGTCCTCCGAGTTCAGCTCGCAGCTTTTGAAGTGCGCCTCTTTTACCTTAACCAACGCTGGATAGTCGGCAAGTACATTCGTGAACAATTTATTATTGATCATGTATCACCTGTATTCTAGATCTTCTACGATCCGCAGCAGGTGCAAATTCCGGGTCAAGCGCCAGTGCTTTGTGAGGAACCATGCCACAAGCTTCAAGTCCTCCTCTTCAAAGCCGTGAAAGCCTTCAACCTATCAGGCGATGGGTCTCCCAAAGGAAGAAGCTTAGCCTGTCTCATTCCTGTAATAATTCTACATAAACCCTAGACCTGCACATCCAATGTGTTAGTTAGCATGACTCCGACTGTACTGTAGGACACATCTGTTATGTCCTCTATGTAATTTTAGTGCATGACCGTGGGATGCTGATAGTGCAACGTTGTGCGCGAGAAAATTGTCCTGAAAAAGTGCACATCAAGATGACATTACACAAATAATCGTCTTTTTTATGACAGTTAAAAAATTTGTCATAACTTGACAGAGGTCATAATGCTGTTCATCATACTGTTTTTACGCCTCAGTTTGTTCGTAGTAATTCTATTTTTAATGTAATATCATAATAATTAATACATACAGTCCATTATTAGGCGAGAAGTTCATATATTTATACCAGCGAATATAGACTAAACATTTTGGTCCTTCGAGCCGGATGGTTCTCGAAAGTTATCGGACAGAGAAGCAATAAAGTATTGTGATTGTGCCGGTTTATGGCTGTTCGGAAAGCTGTGCACATAAGAATCCGTACCCAGGTTTAAGCTTTTTTACTGTTACAGGGCATTGGCAAGCATTAGCCAAAGTATTTAAACATATTGGATTTGGGAATCATCGGAAACTGCGACGAATCTTACCTGCGCGGAGTGGCGACAAGGCATCCAGTCCCAGGGGAAGTTTACCAGAGCAGTAATATTGTAAGGCAATATAAATCCAAGTAAGTGTGGGGTGTGAATTTATCTGGGCATTGATTGTTGTGGGTTGCCACTCTTATAATATTATATTATATTTTATTTTATTTTGGTATAATTTTTAATGGATTATTCGGATATGGAATTGACAGATCTGGTAAAGAAAATGGGCATTTTAAAACGCCAATTAACAAGGCATGGGAGGCTTTTACAAACGTATACGCCGGATAAGTTAGGGCAAGTAAAAGCAAGGTTGGAAAAGTGCAGTGAATGGTGGAATGATTTCCAAGATATTCAATTTCATATTGAAAAGCTTGACGAATCGGACACCCAAGAGGCAGAAAGATCATCTATGAAAGATTCATATTTTGACGTAATTGCCAAATCTAGAGCTATAATCGATCCCAACAACAGCAATTTGCACAGGCGTCGCAATCTCAAGGTAGTATAGCAAAAGGTGGGGAAATTCAGTTAGCTCCAATAGATATTCCAAAATTTGAGGGTTGTTGCAAAGAATGGTTTAGCTTTAAGGAAGCTTTTGAATCAATGGTTAAGAGCAATAAAAATTTAAATACTTACCAGAAATTTTATTATTTGAAAAGTTCTTTAACGGGTCCAGCTGCAGAGTTGATAAGCAACATGCAGGTTACTGCTAATAATTATAAACATGCTTGGGATTTATTAAAGGATTCCTATGAAAATGAAAAAACGAAAATAAGAAAAAATATAAAGGCAATAGGTCAAAATGTTGACAATTGGGATACCGTTTTGATTTTTAACTTAGAAAAAAATTTGTTCCCGAGAGTAAAATGGGATGGAAAAGGGAATTGAAAATAGATGAATTTCCAACGATGCAGAAGTTTTTAAATTTTTTATCTCACAGGTGCAAGTTAATTCAACCAGATACTGCTAAAAATTATCTTTAGTTGACTTAGATAAAAGGTGGGTGCCTTTGAATAATTCAGATAATTTTTTGAAAAATAAGGGTAAAATATATAAGTCATCTTTGCTGCGGAAAACTCTGGTTGTATCGTTTGCAAAAGTAAGGAATATCATCCACTGTACACTTGTAAAATGTTTATGAGTATGTCTTTGGTAAATAGGCGGGAAATGGTTCAAAAGGCCAATTTATGTTGGAATTGTCTTCGTCCCGGGCATAGGGTTCAAAGTTGCACATATAAGAGATGCAAGTACTGTAGCAAAAGGCATAATTCTTTGTTACATCCAGCAGACATAAATAAGCAAGGCGATAATTCAGGGAATAGTTTAGATACTTATGTGAACGAAAATACACCATCAGGTGGCAATCAAGGTAATAAAAGTAACTCTTTATTAGTGGCTGAGCCAGTTATATCACAAATATTTCTATGGCTACGATCAAAATTATGGATAGTCAGGGAAAATTGCATTCTGTTCGAGCATTGTTGGATTTGGGTTCACAATCATGTTTTATAACAAAATCTTTGCATAATAAGTTAGGTCTTCCACAAAAGCGTATAAATATGACTATTCTAGGTATTGGCGCAGGTGCTACTGATAATAAATATTTTGTTAGCACAAAAGTCGAGTCAAAGTGCCAAAATTTTAATTTTTCTGCTTTCTTCTTGGTAATAAATAAAATATCTGACAATATTCCTTCATTTTCTATAAATATAAATAATTTAAATATGCCAAAGGATTTGGTTTTGGCAGATACTGAATTTGGTTGTTCTGGAAAAAATAGATGTGCTGTTAGGCTCAGAGGTTTTTTGGGACATATTATGTGACGGCCAGATTTCATTAGGAAATGGGAAACCAACAATGTAAAAAACTAAACTTGGTTGGGTTGTGGCAGGACCAGTGGGACTTAAAAAATGGGAAGTTAGAAATAAGCAGGTCTGTCATTTTAGTTCAAATACCTGTATTCAGGCTCATCTAGAGAAATTTTGGGAATTAGAGGAATTTCCGGTGGAGAAAAAAATTAGTCAGGAAGAAATAAGATGTGAAGAAATATTTCGCGAGTCAACATCAAGGGATGACAATGGTAGGTTTGTGGTATCCCTACCTATGAAAGAAAATGACCAGGTTGTAGGCAAATCGTTGGCTACAGCATTAAAGAGGTTTAATAGCTTAGAAAAACGTCTTATTAAGGATGAAAAATTTAGGGAACAATATCATGAGTTAATGCAAACATATATTGACTTGGGTCATATGTCGAAGGTAGGTTCTTTAGACTCATCTTCTGAATTAATGGGAGACAATAATAAGGACATATACTATTTGCCGCATCATGGAGTGCTGAAAGAAACTTCTTCAACCACCAAACTGCGAACTGTTTTTGACGCTAGTGCAGCAACAGACAGTGGCGTCTCGTTGAATGATAAGTTGTTAGTGGGGCCAAAACTTCGGAAGGACTTGTTTAATATTCTGATTCGGTTTAGACATCATCAAGTAGTAATTTCAGGAGACGTCGAGAAAATGTACAGGCAGATATTAGTTCACGAGATCCAAATAGATTTCCAGCGCATTTTATGGCGTTTTTATCCAGATCAACCAGTTAATGTGTACCGTCTAAATACTGTTACTTATGGAACAGGGCCGGCCTCATTTCTAGCTGTAAGGTGTTTGGTGCAATTAGCACATGATTTTGCGAATCAGTTGCCAGATGCTTCCATGGCAATTCTAAGGGATTTTTGCATGGATGACCTCCTGACAGGAGCTGACACTGTGGCGGAGGTTAAAACTCTTAACTTAGATATTAGTAAGATATTAGAGTCAGCTGGAATGGTTTTACGGAAGTGGATGTCAAATGAAAAGGCGGTTTTAGAGGGTGACTGCAGAATGGAAGTTAAACATTATATTGCTGAGGGCGGGGAAAACCACAAAACTTTGGATTTATGCTGGAATTCCGTGCAGGACACTTTAAGTTTTTGTGTTGACACAGATGGGTCAGATTTAAATTCAGAACGGATTACTAAACGGAAAATCTTGTCCAGAGTGGCTCAAATTTTTGATCCTCTAGGTATGGTGGGACCAGTTTTAGTCAGGGCAAAATTAATTTTGCAAGCGTTATGGCGGTTAAAGTTAGATTGGGATGATGAGGTTAGTTCAGATCTTAAAACTGCTTGGGAACATTTTCAACTTCAAATAAGCGCTTTAAATTCGTTGCAAATACCTAGGCGAGTCATAGCACGGAATTCTGTTAATATTCAGCTTCATGTTTTCGCTGATGCCTCGCAGTTAGCTTATGGTGCTTGTATTTACGCACGGTCAGTAGACAGTTCTGGATCCATTCATTGTAGACTGTTATGCTCAAAGTCACGAGTTGCACCTTTAAAAGTTGTATCATTGCCGAGGTTAGAGTTGTGTGGCGCGTTACTCAGAAGATCCTGATGACCTAAATGTCCTTTCACCCGGCCACTTCATAATCGGGACCTCAATTGCATCATTGCCTCAGACGGATCTACAAAATGCAAATATAAACCGACTAAAAAGGTATGATTTGTTAACCCATATGGTTCAAGGATTTTGGCGTCAATGGAGCAATGATTACTTGACCCAGCTGCAGCAGAAAAACAAGTGGCACTTGTGGTAAATGACCACATAAAAATTGGTACTATGGTTATAGTTAAGGAGGCTAATCTACCTCCTTTGTGTTGGCGCATCGGTAAAGTGATGTCCCTTCATATGGGCAGTGACAATAAATCTCGTGTAGTGACAATAAAGACTTCTAAGGGTTTAATAAAGAGAGCGGTGTCGGAAGTATGCGTTTTACCAATATAGCAGAACAGTAACAGTGATTGATGCTATATTGAAAGACGTTGCTCTCAAGGAGGGCGGCATGTTATGTCCTCTATGTGATTTTAGTGCATGGTCGTGGGATGCTGATAGTGCAACGTTGTGCGCGAGAAAATTATCCTGAAAAAGTGCACTTCAAGATGACATTACAGAAATAATCGTCTTTTTTATGACAGTTAAAAAATTTGTCATAACTTGACCGAGGTCATATTGCTGTTCATCATACTGTTTTTACGTCTCAGTTTCTTCGTAGTAATTCTATTTTTAATGTAATAACATAATAATTAATACATACAGTCCATTATTAAGCGAGGAGTTCGTTTATTTATACCAGCGAATATAGACTAAACAACATCTATGCATCGGTTCCCATTAGACGCATTACAGAAGCTTGTCGTGTCAGACGATCGGCCTCATCGTTACCGAGACATTCGATGGCCTCGTAACCCATACGAAATTGACTCTATTACTCTTATGCCCACTCATGGCCCCCCAAGACGTTCCTACACTTAAACATCAGCGCAGGATAACCTTTATCAAACTCAAGGACGGACATATTGATATTGTGAACTACTAAAACGCGTAAACTACCGTGTAAATATTACCCAGTCCCAAGTTTGAACTTGAACTTGGAAAATATTATGTAAACATTGTAGATAAGTTATAAACAACTCGAGCGACCAACGCAATCGATTATCAACCATAACGTGAAACGAAACAGAGTTTTATCTACAATAACGAAACATATTTTTTGCACTCGACGCGCGTTTCGCGAAGCATGTTAGCATCATCAGGATGATGATGATTTGAGTTTTAATAATCTCCTGATGATGCTAACATAGTTAGCGAAACGCGCGTTGGGTGCAAAAATTCTGTTTCGGTATTGTAGATAAAACTCTGTTTTAGTGCATTTTGCCAAAGATTCCAAACCCCAACATAGATAACGTGAAACGAACAGCAAATTTTATTATATATATATTCTCAAGCGAATCATCAGTTCGTTGTACGTCTTTCTCATCCAATCCTGTTCAACCAATTCATTACAGCACACATGGGCGTAGTGTTCGGTGAGTCCTAAACTGCAATGTATATAAATGCAAATATAAACCGACTAAAAAGGTATGATTTGTTAACCCATATGGTTCAAGGATTTTGGCGTCAATGGAGCATGCATTATGGTACAATGGCGGCGAACGGAAAGGATGCTAGTGGCGGGTCCGCCAAACAAATCTGTAGTTTGTGTAATAAAAGTGCCATAACAAACCCAATTACGTGTCCAAAGTGTTTATTAGTGTACCATGTTCGTTGCTGTGAAAACAAAAATAAGATTTCTTCAGACGGTACCTTGTTATGCTGCCAAGAGGATGAAGAGCTGAACGACTTATTTACATCCGCCATTACGGTAGTCGATAGTGCGCATATCAAACTGTTGACTCAAGACGTAAGTTTTCTAAAGGAATTATTGGCCGAAAAGGACAAGATAATAGCTGACAAATGCACAATAATAGCCGATAAAGAACTGATAATTAGGATGTTGACGAATGATTTAAGCTCATTAAATCAAAGTTATCAAAAAATTGATGAACCCAGCCAATCCACTGCGCAGACAAAACCACCATACCAGCCAATCCATCATGTAAATAAACCCAGCCATTTAAATCCGGTTTTATCGCAGGACAAAAATAATTCAGCAAACAGAAATACCAAAAATAATAATAATACCGGTAAACAAAAACAGACTGGCATGGGAGAATTTAGTTCAACGCAAGTATCCGCAGCCGTGCATGCAGCGAGTACCGCCGCGAAGTGTAGTGAAATTATCAATCTCGAAAATCCTAGTTTTTCGGAAAATATGGGCAGTGAAAATAGTGATGGTCCTTGGCTTCAGGCCGGTACCAAAAAACGTCGATCTAAGTTTGTGATGAAGTTCGTAGTGAAAAACTTGAATCTAAACATCCTGATCAATACTCGTCTTTCAAGGTGAGTGTCCATCAAGATAACTTTTCTGATATAATGAACGCAGAAATCTGGCCAAGGGGTGCATGTGTAAATAAATTTTTTTACCCGCGGCAGCGAAATGCGTCCGCTCAATGATCTTTAATCCAGATTTTCTCCTTATTAACGTCCAAGGTCTTACTTGGGAAACTGTAGACAGTATTGAGTTAGAATATTTGCATAATTATGACATTGACATTATATGTTTGCAAGAAACTTGGGCAACTGCCAATAGTATTAACTCTTTGATGTTTAAGAACTATGATTTGGCTGCTTCCTTCTGCCGAACACGGCATATTCGTGGTGGTTGTGCTACGTGGCTGAAACAGGGTATAAATTTTAAAAATATTGACGTGTCACAGTTTTGTTGCGAAATAACAATAGAGTTATGCGCCGTCCAACTTGTTTTACAAGGAAAAACGGTGATTATTTTGAATTGTTACAGGTCTCCCAGCGGAGATTTTGATGTGTTCTTATTGAACATTGAAAAATGTTTAGATTTTTTGTCTAGGAAAAGTAATTTTATGTATGTCTGCGGTGATCTTAATGTAAATAGTTATTTTAACAGTTGTGATAGGAACCTAAAACAGTTAAATAATTGTTTTTCGTGTTTTAACCTTATTAATACTATCAAGTGGCCTACAAGGGTTACATACGATACTTGTAAAACTATTGATAATATATACACAAACGCTCTAAACCAGCCGTACACACACATATAGCTATAGACAATACTTTTTCTGATCATCAGACAATATTATCAGAATGTAATATATGCCTTATCGCACCACTACCACTGGAAGTAGGGATGTATTATTTTATGAAGGCAGGGTTTACTCTGATCAGGCAATTAATAGTTTTAAGTCAAAATTGCAAAGCTTGTGCTGGGATGGTGTTTATAATCATTGCAGCATAGACGACGCTTTCAACACTTTCCATGATGTTTTTGTGAAAAATTTCATTCAAGAATTTCCCATAAAAAGACTAAAGAAACACCTAAACAAAAAGGGTTGGATCAATAATGAAATTAAGGTTTCAAGTCAAAATTTACAAGACTTAAATTTTTTGTCAAAATCTTTTCCAGAGTTAAAATGTTCATACAGAACAGCTAGAAACCGTCACCACTATCTGATCAAAAAAACAAAAAGGGAGTATTATCAAAGTAAAATATTTTCCTCTGATAATCCAAGTAAAATGGCATGGAGGGTGATTGGTGATATATCGGGTAAACAAAAAAAAACAAAATCAAAATACGAGTATACGGCATAAGAACACAAAAATTGTAAATCCGGCAGAGGTTTGCGAGATATTTAATTCTTCTTTTATAAATGCACCACAGAAAATTTTAAAGAATATTAAAAAAAATCTATCATCAATAGATTTCACTAGTTTTATAAAAAAATGTGACAGCAGTTTTTTACTTAGTCCTATAACTGAGACTGAAATATTAAACATTTTTAAATATAAATTAAATAATAAGTGGTCGGCGGGCAACGACGATATCCCCGTTAAAATATTAAAAAAAGTAGGAGAGGTGATAGCAAAACCTTTAACCTATTTAGTGAATTTGAGTTTTTCCTGTGGTAAGTTTCCTCAAAGATTGAAAACTGGTAAAGTCGTGCCAATTTTTAAAAAGGGGGACAAAGAATCCGTTGAAAACTACAGACCAGTGGTGGTGTGTTCATCCTTCTCCAAGATTTTTGAGTACTCATTTTTAAATCAACTTTTAAGTTTTTTAGTTAAATTCAAGATTATCAGTCCCAATCAACACGGATTTCAGAGTGGAAAATCCACTGACAGTGCAATCAATGAATTTTATGAAAAAGTTTTGGAGAGAATGGAAGCTGGTCAGTGCCCTGTTGGGATCTTTTTAGATCTCAGTAGGGCGTTTGACTGTGTTAATATTAAACTCCTTTTGTTAAAACTTTATGAGTATGGAATTCGTGGGGTGCCTTTAGAGTGGGTCAAGTCTTTTTTAAGTAACAGGTCACAATATGTTTCAATGGATTTTGAGGAGAACCAGTCAAAATTTAAAATAAAATCTACAAATCAAACTACAAATACAGGGGTCCCTTAAGGATCAATATTAGGGCCCATCCTGTTTTTGTTATATGTGAATGAAATCTCGAATAGTTTGACGGATGAAATGTCTCTTTTGGCTTTTGCAGATGATGATTCTTGTTTGGCATCCCACGAGTCTCTTGACACTCTCCAAAATAGTTGCAATAACAACCTAGAGCAACTTTTTTACTGTTGTAGTGATAACGATCTCCATCTTAACGCTGATAAGACTCAGGCAATATTTTTTCAAGGACCGCAACGCCAAAAGAATCCGCCACCAATAAAAATAAATAATAATAACATTAAATTCACAAAAACTGCAAAGTTCATGGGTGTCGAACTTGACAATTTCCTGTCATGGAAGCAACATTGTGAGATATTGTGCTCAAAAATTAATCAAGTCTCTTATCAGTTTCGAAAATTAAGAAACGTATTAACACTAAGTCAAACACTGAGCTTATATCATGCCCAGGTTGGAAGCAGACGCTGTCCGTTTCTGGGGAAGCTCTACTTGTGCACCTGATGTTTTTATTTGTCAAAAGAAAATAATTAGAATAATTGCTGGCGTTTCACCATATCACTCTTGCAGGAAGTTATTTATAAACTATAATATTTTGACTGTCCCGTCGATTCTTATCTATCATTTGTGTATTTATGTGTTTGTGAACAAAGGTAAATTTTTACAAAATTCGACTTTACATGACTACAACTCACGTCATAAAAATGACTTTGTCATGCCTTATTGTAGACTTAATGTTACCAAAAATTCACTAAATGTCTTAGGTTTAAAGTTATATAATAGGTTACCTGCTATATTAAAGAATAGTAAGAGCCTGAATATATTTAAAGTGAAACTGAAAAGTTTGCTAGTGTCACAGTGCTTTTATACAGTGAATGAATTTTTAGATAAGTACGTAACGTAGGTGGTAGACTACTTGTAACTACTTAATGTAGTCTATTCTATTTTTTTTTGACGATGTCGATAACATTGTAATTTTGTTTTTATGACGAATAAATGATTTGTATTTGTATTTGTATTTGTATACTCTGAGTTAAATTATGTCAAAGCTAACCATATATAAAACACAACGCAACTCTTAAAAAACTTTATTACAAATCATTGACCAAAACCTATAAACAATTCAAAGTCTACCTCAACCGAAAAAACATGCGTACCTTAGTAATGGGGTACAGTATAAATTTGTTATGTCTTTGACCAATAGACATTGTTATTGTTTAACCGAAGTGTCTTCTTTATCATCCCTTCTCACCTGACGTAGATCGATCCCTAATCTGAGCTACATAACCTGCATGCTATGCAAGGCGTGGCGTCACGAAATCCAGTTCGCAAGTCGTCATAAAGCGATAGCTATACCTTCAATTCAAGACATGCGACTATATCGTTATCGAATAGCGCGCATTAGGGTTTTTTTATGACAGTGTATTAAATCACACATGCCGCTAAAATAACAATTCTTACTTCTTTCTGTCCTTATCAAAATATTTTAAGTCAATTCGCCACAAAACACAAGTTAAGTTATAAGTTATAAAACAAAAAGTCAGATATACATATTAGTGCTCTATTCTTAACTTATTCGTAAAACATTTTTTCACCTGTTTATGTCATATTAAGACAATAGTTTCCAGAAATTTGGGCGGCGCTGCATCCTCATTGCAGGATGATGCATGTGCTCATAAGTCACTTGATGCATCTCTTACACCATCGATCATCGATCATTTATCATTGTGGACAATATATTATGATATTGACTTAATGCTTTCGAACCACTATCTATTTAAATAACTTAAGAAGCACTGAAATAGATGAAAATTTACGTCGAACAAGAAGTTTTTCAATGCTGGTCCACCCCGTATGGCAATCCAAGAAAAATGCGTTTCCTTCCGACTGGCTAGAGTTAGTTGATAAACGTTGTGAATTTAATAGAATTAAATGAAAATTAAATCGGCACAAATTATTATTATCAATAAGGTATACGATTTCACCCAATATAATCCAAACTACGTTTCAATATTCATATAAATATTTGAACTTGAAAAAAATACGGGCTAATGAATGGAAATCTATTAAATAAATTACGCGGGATTACACACCGACTCTGGATGCTCTAATTACATTCTGGAAAGTACGCTTTTAAATTTTACGTAACTGAATTTGCCAAGGGGATTCGGAAATATAACGAATACTTTATTCAAACACCATTCGAATTGAAATTCTTGTGAGCCACAGAAGTCGTGTTTATATAAGTATGCTGCAGATCGAGGGAGTATATAAACCGCATAGACTCAGTTCCGTATTATAATTTCGTTGTAAGAGGATACGCTAAAATTACATCTGCATAAAAACTACCAGGCATCAACAAAACAGTCATTTATTTTCGTTGCGTATGAAGCAATCCTTGTATAGAAACATATCATTAAATTTTATTCAACTCCACATAACGCTTAGTTTAAATGTCTGCATTCAAGCTACCATATTGGAGCTTTCCCAAAAGGGATTGCCATATTCATCAATAAAGCAGGAATTTACCATGAAATTAAATCTCTAACTAACATACAGTTATTTCACCGTATGGAATGTTTAATTAAATGCAAGCTCTTATAATATCATCGATATGATATTGACTGTAAAGTCCATGCAAAAACTTTGACGCTCAAAATTATTTCGAACCCCACATTTTCGGATATGCCATGGACGCTTCATACAATTGAAACCAAAAAACCTCAGACTTTTCGCTGGAATCAGCTGTTGATATACAAGTGAAAAATCTACATTCTTTTTAGGTTCATTTAAAACTTTCACTATGTCTCTGACATAGTGAATTAGGTGACCTAAAACAGACTGTGTAAATGAAAATATTTTACTTGATTCGTATATTGTTAAAAGGAGTCAAGCGCCATTTTCTAGTGTTTCGAGTTAATGCAAGAATTTTCATTTCTTCCCATATTTGCATGGTTTGGTATTGAAAGGATGCAAACGCCGACCCGTTATATAGACACAAATACTACGCGTGCGACTGCAATTAGTGTAGAGAGAATGTAAGCGACGTCGCTTGACCCTTTTCAACAACTTACATAAAAATAAGGTCACGTAGCTTAATGATTCACGATTACGTATCGTCACTTGAGCAAGGCGGTTGCACTGTCGTGACAAGATCTGTTGTTGTTTTTATATTCAAAATCGAAGAACATTCAAATAGTGAACGTGAAACCGAAGTTATTTTACCTAAAAAAAGAATGAGAGTTTTGAGACAGGACGAGGAAAGGCAACATGTTGGATAGTTTCCTCTTAAACAGCCACAATATTCCGGCAAAACCATCTCGATGCAAGACTGAATGTCAGCAATGAAAAAAACTACCATTTTGTGTTGCCACGGATGGTAGGATACAGTATGATCTGTTTGATTAGGCTTCCTGTATATCACAAAATCAAGACTATCCAAAGTTCTACGAACAGTGATGTCTAGAAAATAAAGTTTTTTTAGTCTAGAGTTCAACCGTAAAATAGAAAAAACTCCACTTTGACGAATATATTTAAATTTTTCTTTGTCATTAAAATTTTTTGATACTTCTTTACAGTGAAGATCATCAAATGTTTCAGATAATTTTGCTAAAGAGTATGGTAAAAATTGAAATGAATCCATAAACCTAATATGAAAAAATATATATTTTTTATATTACCTGATTTTTTATCGAAATAGGAGCCAACTTCAATTTATTTTTCAAATGAAATATATTTTGCTCTATTTTGGGCTATGGCAGATAATCGTTCGTTATTTTGAGATATATTTTTATTAAACAAATGGGAATCATAATTCCTCAGATTATGTAATATTATAGGAATAAAATTTGGTTGTTTGCATTTTAAATTACAGATGGAATGTGCAGGACCTCTATATTTTCCAGTAATATGACAATGAACAGCAACTTTATCATTGTCAATAAGTATGTTACAAATATGTCACTCAGTAGTGTAGTTGAAATGTAATTTATCTAATTCAGATATTTTATTCATTTTTTATAAACTTTAAGATATTTACTATATAACCAATATCTCTCCCTTAAAAATGTATAAACACTTGAGCACTGTTAGGTCCTCTATATAGTTCAAATTTGGAAATACTATCAACAAAAGAACATTTAATATAATAAGCAAATGAATATGGATGGTGTTCGCATTTTTTTAAAGTGTAAGATGAGGAATTATTTAGTTCGATGTCTAATTCCATGTTTGAATTATTATCACGATCATTATTTAATGGAAGTTTAAGAGTACATTCGAAATAAGCATATACGACGAAAGGAACCTCCATCTGTTTTTCAATGTTAATAAATTTAAGAATATTTCCTGGAGCATTATTTCCAAATTTCTCGGCTTTTATTAGTGTTAATGAAATTAATTCTTGCAAAATAACAATTAAAATATTTGCGTTTAATTAACTATTCTTTAGTGCCAAAATATTGTAAACAGCCACCACAAAGATGCTTTTTGCCATTATTTATTTATTTATTTATTTATTGACGGACAACATTGTCCATTAAACAAAACAATTTTTACAATTCTTTCTTAAGCTACCTTAATCCACCTACAAAGTGAATACATTTCATAAGTTATGTTTAATACAGTGATATTAAAAAAAGATATATTATACAAAATTGAAATTAAGTTTTATATAATAATTATTATGCTAATTAAGCCAGAAAAACAAAAAAAAACAAATAATCAGATGCCGGTTAGACGAGCTAATTGTCTTTTAAACATGTTAGGACTGCAAAAAAAGGTAAAATATTTAGTCCCTGACACAGAATTTCATAATTAAACTCACAGCCGTTAAAAAATTTAAAGTTCATGTAACGAAGAAATTTGCGTTGTACACCTTCAAGTCTGTGAATATGATTAGCATATTGAGGATTCCAAACTGATGAGGCATATTCTAGATGTGGTCGACCAAGACAACAGTAAAGGGATTTAAGGGAAGAGATAGTGGATAAGTCTTTAGAATGCCTCTTAATGAAACCTAACATCATGAGAGCTTTATTGGTTATGTTTGTAATATGATCAATAAAGGTAAGTGCTGGGTCAAGAGTAACGCCCAGGTCATGGATAGTATGAATACACAGAAGATTATTGCCATCGATTGAGTAGTTAAAAGCTGTCTGCTGGCGTGATCTAGAAAACTTATATATGCTGCACTTTGAAACGTTAAGCTCCATTCCGTTTATGCTGCACCACAATGTGAAACTATTTAGGTCTTCTTGAAGTAGGTGGCAATCATTGGGGGTGGTTATTGTCCTAAACAGTTTCAAGTCGTCAGCAAACAAAAGAAACTTGGAAGAAGTAAAACATTTTGAGACATCATTTATAAACATATTAAATAAAAGTGGGCCGATGTGAGAGCCCTGGGGAACCCCCGAAGTTATTAAAATTTCGTGCGATAAAAAGCTGTTAACTCGTATCACCTGCGTTCGGTTAACCAAATAGCTCTCAATCCATCCCAACAATGGACCGGAGATGCCCATTATATTAAGCTTGGACAATAAAAACTTATATGGAACTCTATCGAAGTCCTTGGTGAAATCAGTGTAAACGGAATGTACCCCTGAACCTTGTTCCAGGGCCTCACACACGTAATGGGAGTATGATAATAAGTTGATTTCAGTATTTTTACCTGGGCAGAATCCAAACTGTTCGGTGATTATTTCTAGGGATAGGCAGGAAGTAAGATACTTGGTTACAAGTTTTTCAAAAATCTTTGGAATGGTATTAATGATAGAAATGGGCCAATAGTTACGAATATCAAACTTATCGCCCTTTTTGTGAATAGGAACCACGAAACTGGTCTTCCAGAAATTAGGAACGTAACCTTGTCTTGTGATTGGTAATATTAATATTATTAATGGATCGTATCGGGAATATCTGGTGAATATACTGAGCTGAAATATTCAGCAAAAAGGTCAGCAGCATCCGGTCCCATCTCAGCTTCCACATCATCCAAATGTAGTGTATTGGAGAGCTCATTCGTTTTGAGTTTAGAATTGACAAGATCCCAAAAGTATTTACTATTACTTTGGATTGAAGATTCAACATTTCCAATAAATTCCCTATAACATCTCCTTGAAAGTGTGCTACATTAAGACCGCAGCTCTGAAAACAATTGATAATCGTGAATTGATTTGGTTGATTTGTACCTTTTATGTGCCTTTTAATGTAATTTAATTTAAATCTTTTGGGACTCTGCTTATGGTTAACGGTGGGCTACAAATACGCACTATGACACAAAGCCTTTAATTATTTTTAATCATTTATACGTAACAAAAACAACCCCTAATAAAAATTGTGTACGGGCCAAACCAACATCGCGAGTCGCTGTATATCTCTCTATCTGCATTCGATACATATTTTGTCACGTTACAAGTCACAGATTTTATAACGTTACAAGGTACACATTTTATGAAATTTTTGTAACCAGTTTCACTACAAAAACAAAAAGATACCTCACAAAGTAGATAAGTCAACATCCGTGACTTATCACTTACAAATTTTCTTTTATACGACTTTCTACCAAGGAGTTTACCAGGACCGCTTCGCTAAAGACTCCAACAGTAGTCGGCCATCATGTGGCAATTCTATATTTCTTAATACCGATCATTCATAGTTTTAATGTCCTGCTGGAATCTCCCTGTTCTTCACTACAATCATCCAAGTTCTCTGGAAACAGTTTTTTATGCTCATTTTACAAATATTAAAGTTGGAGCGCATATTTTCCATTAATTATATTAATTATCTGCCTTATGTCAAGAAAATATTGCAATACTTGAACTTGAGCAGCAAGCGTTAGATCTAATCTTGCTCGTAGAGGCGGTAAATTGTGGATCTGCCTTATCTAAAACGATTAAATATTTGGGCCTTCAGCTTTTCTGCGCTATAGTCAAATAGCCAAAACAAAGTCCGTCTCAATTTAAAGCCTTCACAAATTGCTTTATAAGGCGCAACTCGATATGAAAAAGTGGAAATTTGATTTTATCTTTCGTAACGTGATTAAGTTTTATTTTTCTTAAATCATAACGTTTCTTAAAAGCCAATTTGTGTTGACACCGTAATGATCCTTAGCTTTGCTCTTCCGATGACATAAAAGCAATTCTGTATACACAAGGAAGTGCACCATTAATAGATCGACACAAATCACCCACTGCTGTTCTTCATACTTAATTTTTTTCAGAACACGAATATCGTCAGATATCCATTTTTCATACTGGTAATATGACCAATGAAGATTTAACGAAATTTTTGGTCCAACTTTTTTAAAACCACATATTTTAAACCTTTATCGAGTACAGAATGCATGAAACTAAGCTTCCACCCTTGCAGATCCTAACATATTTCAAAACACCTTCAAGTGTATCGGTCAGAAAATTATCATATACTTGGTCACTAATTAAATTTTATCTTTCAATTTGTTATTTAAATTTGAATTATTTTGCAATCGCCATTCTGTTAAGAATGAGTTAAAATTTCAAAATGAAGGTTCATACTTTTTTGACAATATCCATTATTTCATTGGCCTCTTTTTGCACTTGAAAAGTCTATTAGTTATCAATCTTGCCAAATATATGAATGTAGTGGATCCTAATTCTGATAATTTTATATATCTCTGTTGAAACAAGAGTAGCTATTATTGACTAGATTTCTAAACAGTCTATTTTTGCTCTTTTCGGTTTGTTTTAGGTCTTGGGATTGTATAAATGATTTTTTAATTCCAACTTTCTGCTATTAGTTTACTTGGATTTCCTTGGCTTTAATAGAGCTTTTAAAAGTGTGTAAAGAGATGAAAACAACCACATAATTATAAGCTTGCTATATACCGTTCACTAATTGCGATGGCTGCAAAATTTTCCTTTATTCAAGGAAGACTGATTAAGCTATTTAGATGTCAATATTTCAAAATCGATATTGCTTGTAAAACATGAATTCTCCTAGATTGATGTCTACCTGCCAAAGAAATTTCATATAGACAACATAGTTAGCTATATATGGATGTGGCGTAATTAAATGTTCGATAGTTGTCCGACATCGCATCGTGGATCAATTAATTGCAATGTAAATTAGGGGTAAGAAAATACAGCGCGCGAGTTGCTGGCGCAATAAAATGTGTTATTTGTAGCTGAAATATAACAAGCACTAGTCATCTGAATCAAGTAAATTTATTTCGTAGGAAGTAACTGCCATTTTTCAAAATTTTGTCTTAATCGAAGGCAAAATTATCTTAAAGGATGTATCTTTACTCAACAAAATCAGTTCGATGGATCAAGTGTTAACCCAGTAATGAGCCTGCCTCGTCCCTCGTCAGCATGATATAACCAATGGCTGAATACTTAGCATATTTCAGTGATCGTTGTCCCTCGGAAAAATTGGGTGTCCTAGCCAGAGGAAAAACCCATTCGGGTCGATATCCATACAGGGGGGAACCGGATGTTCCCGTGGAATCATTTCTGTCCGTGCCTGCAAAGATTCAGTTAACAGATGCTACTTTGGATTTGTTTGTGATAATCAAAGACATCAAGAGAGCGCATGCCCGACACCTTGAAAAGTCTAAAAATATAGGGCCTCCGTTCCAATATGAGTGTAACCTGTCTGGACAAAATTTACCTAAATTTTTCTATTAGCTCTTGCAATTTTGCCTGCCAACAACGGACAATAAATATTACGACTGAAGATTATTAAGCATTTGGCACGCCGCCGGGTAGGTGATGCGGCAAACCCAAACACATGGTAGTCATAAAACTAATAGATGGGTTTGTATTTTGTGTTCCGTTTTTATTACAGATTAGGAAAAATTTCTACGGAAGATTTTAAAACCCATCATGTTTGGAAAAACCTACTTTATTTAGTACATACCTACCTATTTATTTGTTCTATGCATTTTGTCAGTTTAGTTGCGATAATCTAATCACCGAGTAGGTAACAATATGTCTTCAGCTAAGAGAAAGTTTTTGAGTTTGGAAGAAAAAACAGCAGTGATAGAGGCGTCTGAAAAAAATAGTTATACCGTGCGAGTTTTGGCCGAAAAATTTCAAATAGGAAAGACTCAAGTTAGTGACATTTTAAAGAAAAAGAGGGAACTGAGAAAGTTGTATAGTGAAAGTGGAAATCTGCAACAAAAGAAGCGGATTAAAACTGAAAGTGCTGCCATCGATTCTATAGTGTACGACTGGTTTTGCAAAGTAAGTAGTAAGAACATTCCATTATCTGGACATATAATCAAAGAAAAAACTTTAGAAGCCGCTCGGGAACTAAATTTGAACTTTAAAGCTTCCAATGGTTGGCTCGACAAATTTCGCTCAAGGCACAACATTAAATTTAGAGCAATATCTGGTGAAGCTGCAAATGTAAATCTTGACGAAGTTGTAGAGTGGAAAAGAAAATTGCCACGGTTAATCGCCTCAAGACATTTTCAACGCTGTCGAGACTGGCCTATATTATCGAGCCTTACCAAGCAAAACTTTTACATTCCGCAATGAAAAGTGCACTGGCGGCAAATCCGCTAAAGAAAGACTCACAGTATTATTGTGTGCAAACCTAAAGCGAGAAACAGAAAGACCTTTGGTAATTGGTAAAAGTAGAAATCCGCGATGCTTTCAAAATTCTCACGTTGATAAGCTGCCGATCGATTGGTATTACAACAAGAAAGCCTGGATGACCCGAGATATCATGATAGACTGGCTTCACAAATTTGATAGGAAAATGGAACGTCAAAAGAGAAAAATTATCTTATTCTTAGACAATGCAACATCCCACCCAGATATTCAGCTAACCAACATATCGCTAGTTTTTTTGCCACCCAATACTACAACACATTGTCAACCGCTTGACCAAGGAGTAATAAAAAACTTTAAAACCCTATATAGAAAGTATTTGATGAGAAGAATGTTATCATCTATAGAATGTTCTATCAGAATTGGAGAAGTCCATAACGGCTGCTAACGCCTTAACTTGGATAGTTGCAGCATGGGAAAACGTTCAAGGAAGAACAATTGAGAAGTGCTTTATTAGGTGCGGATTTCTTAAGACAGATAGTGATGCAGAACAAATTGAGGAAATTCCAGAGGTAGAGGACCCAGAAGACGATTTACCATTATCAACATATTGCAAAGGTAATGGAGTTGACAATTTTATGAACTACGTGGAGATCGATGAGGCTTTATTAACGGAAAATCCAGAAGTCGACTTAGCTAGTTGTGTTAGTGATTATAAAGATAATGAACAGACGTCCAATACTTCTGACACTGACAGTGACGATAAACCAGAAAATGCTACAACTACTGTTACTAATATAAGTGATGCTTACCAGAAATTAAGAGACCTAGAATTATTTTTTATATGATGAAATAACAAGTCAAAAAATTTGAGATGTAATTTTGCATGTTGAATCAGAAATTGTAGAAAATAATGTTCAAAAGAAAAACAAACTAAAATTGATGATTTTTTTAAGAAGTAATATTTTGTATACAGAGTATAAATAGATATTATATTATCATGTAATAGGTTTGAATTTGTTTTCTTATGTAGAATCACCCCTAAAATCATTCGAACATTGCTGGAATTTAGTAACAACTCTACACAACGGACGCCTCTCCACACCGGACAATTATTTTTTCCCGTCCATGTCCGTTGTGGAGAAGTTTCACTGTATATTAATCTTACGTAGAAATTACTTAACACTTTTTGGTAGTTGTGGCCTAGAGAGTTTGATGGTGAGGTCCAGGACGTGTGCTATACATTGGCCATGTTTCTAAACATAAAAGTTTTCTTTAATCGCGTTTGTAGCCACTGAGGATAGATGGCGCCGCAATTTTTCGCATTATCCGTTTTTTTTTTGTGTGTGTTAGAAATGGGCGACCTTATCGATCTCATGATTTATATGTATTTAAACTTGAAATTACTAACTAATATCACAAGAACATCATATTACGTTACTATCAATCACACAGCAGATAGTTCGCTTATAATTTAAAGTCAAAAAGACTTAATACTTTTTGTTTAATTCGGGAATAAAACAAATAACTGGCCGGAATTTATTTTTAGAGATCCATATAATTTTTCTATTAACGTGTATTATGGAGTTGTGATAATAACTGCAGATTATAAAGCAAACTAATAAGAGTTGCCTAAGTACCTCGATGCTGTGGATGATGAGAAGTAGATAGGTTTTAGTTCAAGAAATAACTTCATTATGGATTTATTAAATGCCCGGCGTGAGAAGCAGTGGTACCATCTCTTTGGATACGCATTGTAACACGATTTGCTAATTGGGTATCAAACGGTCAATATGCCAGGCTTACTCAGCGGTTTCAAAGGCATGGGTCTATGACTGGTCAGTTAGGTGAAGGCGCCACCAACTTTTTTTTTTTAATAGAAATATATCAATGATTCTTGATCATTGAAATTAGGGTAGTAAAATTTAGAAAAATACCCTATATAGGAATATCGAGATAATTGAAGATAAGATATGCGATCTACAAAAATAAATTAGATAATTACTAGCACCAAAAAATATTTCCTTCCCGCGATAATATCCAATACAATAATGAAGAAAATAAATATTCCTAAATCAAATTATGATAAAAAAGAGAATCAGAAAGAGAACAGATACGATGAAATAATATTTCACCTAAAGTCATTTATCGGTAGGTTTAATAAAACAAACACGGTAAGTAATTAAGTGACTTATAGTAAGAACATAGTATTAAGGTAAATGTACGCAGTACGAAAAGGTAAAATTACCCAAATACGTCCAATTGCTAGGAATTCGATATTCGAGACAATATCAGACAAAATAAGTATTTCTAAATCAAGTTATGATAAGAAAGAGAATAAATGCGATATGAGATAATATTTGACCTTAAATAATTAATAAAACAAATATGTAATTTATAATTATAATAGGGCCTACTTGCACTCTGCAGATCTTACCACGTGGAATCCACCGGCCGAGCTGTCCTAAGCAAACAGGAGTATCAGGCTGTCCCCAACCGGAGAACTCTCCTTATCTCTCCAGGACAAATTCTGTCCTCAGGAATTACATCCCACGGCAATAAATAATTTTAACCGTCCAATATAGACACACTATTGTTCAACATACCTTTAACAAAGGGGTCACCACACTCTACAGAAAATACATTTACTAGACGACAACGCCGGTAATCGAAGAATATGTACACATTTGTCAATTAATCTCACGATACAATCAGACGGTATTTAGACCTGATGGTCAAAAAGAACAACGATAATTTTTGATACCAAAACTGGTCGTTTCTTCTGGCTGAATGCCTTGAGTGTCCAGACGAGAAAGGGTTCGTCAATTCCCAAAAAGGCATATATACGACATCCGTCAAGAGGGCGCCTCGAGCAACTCGAAGCAACGTTCATCGGTACTGGTGGGTTGTACTCGGAAATAAGGTAACGATAGTATCGACAATTATGGAGCCGTAACAATAACTGCAGATTATAAAACAAACTAATAAAACTTGCCCAACTGCCTCAATGTTATGGATGACGAGAAGTAGAGAGTCTCGAGAAATAACTTCATTCTGGGTTCATTAGGTACCAGGCATGAGAAGTGCAGTGGTACCATATTTTGTGTACGTATTTATCATGCGTTAAAGACATTGCAAAGTTAAGATTCACGTTGTCAATATATAACTTTTCTATTAACGTGTATTATGGATGGAGCTGTGATAATAACTGCAGATTATAAACCAAAATAATAAAACTTGCCCACGTGCCTCGATGCTCTAGATGATCAAAAGTACACAGTTTTAAGTTTATTATAGATTTACATAATATGTTGAAGTAGGATATCACCCCGAAAGTTAAAATATATCTTCCAGACGCCTTGTTATAAGTATTTAAGGAAAATTATTTTCAAGATTCGCTAAGTATGCCACCCAGAGAAAATTAACTGGAGTACACAACAGTAACATATTAAAGCATGAAAAATAATTTATTTTAAAATGGCTGATGTACAATAACCAAATCATTAATTACTGCAACAATAATATGAAATTAATCCAAAATTAAATACATGTAATTGGTGTTTTTGCGGAAACACAAAAACATTTATAATTATTTAAAAGTTCAATCATGCATTATTATTTTGATAATATTTGAATATTACCAACATTTCAATTAAACCAAAAACTGCATATGTTTATTCATGTTGGCTATCAATATTATCGCAATAATTATAACGCAATTATTGTATAACACACAACAAATTTTCCGCAGGATGTATTAAGAACGAATATTGTTATACAATATATTAATAAGACTTGAAGTGTGAAAGGTATAACTAAAAGCGGCTTAATTTTCAGCTTTAGTGATCTACCACCTTAGCAGAAAGAGGATTTAATCAACTACATCATGTGGTATTTAAATTCACTAGAGAGAAAATTTGATATGAATCGAGATTTCTTTTTTTTGAGAGTCTATATAAAAAGTCAGTACTTTTTTGATGTCAGCCCAGCAACTCATTTATTTTCTCTCTACATGCTTTCGATTCATTTTATAAAGGAAAACTGAGCGATAAACCTGGGCTAAAGAGCACTGAAAGAATCTATAAGCAGTTCATTTAAAATATGCAGCCAAAACCAGCGCTTTATACAAAAGCGCCTGCTGTTTCCGCGCCAAGGCACTATATTGCTTCTACTACATTCAAATTTTATACGAAACTGCCCTCTACGGCACTTTTCAATTTATTGTTAAACGGCATATTTCTATGAGCAAGGAAATACAGCGCATAAAATAACTATTAATTTCAGATGAGATAAATTATTACCGAATAATATTATGATCGCATACAGAAGAGAAAAGAGAAAAGTATTTTGTACCAAAAACAGATTTAAGATATTCAATAACTTCAAATATAATCTTGCTTTAAGAATAGCCATAGATGAAACCAACACAACATAAATGTATTAAATGCCAAAATATAACAAAACAGAAGGGAAAATAGAAATGTATTTTGTACCAAAAGCAGATTTAAGATATTCAATAACTTTACAAATATAATCTTGCTTTAAGAATAGCCATATATGAAACCAACACAACATAAATGTATTAAATCCCAAAATATAACAAAACACACCCAAGCAGCTTCTGGCAGCCCATTCAAATTACCTGACATTTATTTAGGAATATTCATGGCTTTTAAGCAAAATGAACGGTATACATTTCTTGTTTGTCCCACTGGCAACGTTAAAATTATATTACGTACGATTTTTTCCCGTTTCTTTTCCAACTTGTGCTAATTAGGAAGTTTCCTAAAAAGTTAAACTGATTATTTTTTATTGCAAACTATAGAATAGTGAAAAAAAATCGATACGTATTTTTTTATT
>JAEQML010063293.1:0-23282 GCA_016904865.1 Pissodes strobi | reverse complement strand
TGAGTTTTGGATACGTAAAATTAAAATAATTTGATGTTTATGTTTTGATTTCAAAGAGGTATTATGAAAAATATCGTTCATTACACGTCCATAAACAGCTTTTCCTGTGCTTGCACGACTTCCGGTGTTCGGCTATGCCTCACACCAGAAACTGTCGTGCACGCACCGGAAAAGCCTAGTTTCTGCCCTGGTAATGAAATATACTATTTAATCTATAATAGCATTTCTGCAATAAAACAGAAACCTGAAACTCAAAACGAAGCTGCGTGTCAAAAATAACTCCCAATTTCCTACAAGACTCCGATGGCTCCAACACTGTACCTCCAATTTCAACAACAAAGGCATCGCCATGGACGATCCGCGGTCCAAAAAGAAGCATTAGATTTGCTTCCATTCAGCAACAGGCCATGACACCGAGACATCTCCAAAACAGAGTGCAGGTCCTCATTAACACTTTCAGCAGCCTTGATTGCATTGGAAGCATCAAACGAGTGGTAAACCTGCATATCATCCGCGTACTGGTGCGATTGGCATGTCTTCAAAAAGCTGCAAAAATCCGCTGTGTAAACCGAAAACAAAAGCGGACCCAAAATACTCCCCTGCGGAACCCCTTTATTAATTGGCACAAATTCAGACCTATTTCCGCCAAGGCAGACTCTTTGTTTTCTATCCCGAAGAAACGAACTGCACTCTCCTTCACACCGAAACCGAGCTTCATAATAAGCATCTCGTGATCCAGAGTATCGAAGGCCTTGCCAAAGTCCAATAATACTAGCGAAGTTATACTTTTATCACACGCACTAAGGATATCATCACTCACTTTAAGCAATTCCGTAGTTGTACTATGTAGAGGGCGAAAACCAGACGGCCGGAGTGGGGGGCAAAACATTATTTATAGCAAAAACGTACTTAGTTGATAATGAATCACTCTCTCAAGCACTTTGGATAAACAAGGCAGGATACTTATAGGTCGAAACTCAGAAAAAAATTTGGTGTGTGCTTAAGACCGCAGGACAGAAGGGAAAACTTCAACAGGCGGGGTCTTCGTTTGTCAGAATTTCGATCCAAGCTTTCGTTGCACAGATACGGGCAAAAACGGTTTCCCCCCAAAATCAGGGGATGTACCCCGGCTACATCCCCTGAAAATTTCGGCCCTCTACCTATACGGGAACATGCCAGTATAAGGAGCGTTACGTTACATATCCGATCATGACGCGGGATACGTGACGGCTCGGCCTCATTCAACCCACACAAAAAAAATTTGCAAAACGCGCCTAAAGAAGTTTTCACTTCAAAAATTTTCGGACTAGAGACTTTCGGAATGGGCAACACATTCGCAAACTTCCATGCCGATGGAAAGTTAGATATAGCAAGACATTTATTTAATATGGAAGTTATATAAGGAGTGAGGTAAGGAGTAACGCAGGAAATCATCCTTTTGTCTATCTCATCAGGTCCCGCAGCATTTGTTTTGATCTTAAATAGTATATTATTTTATATGGAGGAAAAGTGATACTTTTCATGGCGCGCTCATGTTTAATGGTAATAGAGAGCAAGCCATGAAAAGTAACTTAATAAAATATGCTGTTTTTTCTTCAAATGCCGACATATTAATGCAAAAACATCTCTTTTTAATAGTAATAATATCTAATTATTATTAAAGATAAGTGGGTTCGCAAGGCGGCTTAGACCGGCGTCGGTGAATAGGCACAGGTTGTTGCTATGGTAATGTAACATAAAGCTGTCAGTGGACACTGTCAACAGTAATTATTTTTTTAAGATTGCGTCTCCGATTGCGTTTTAATTTCGTATTGATAAGCAGTTATTGAGTAAGTTCGATTAAATAATAACCAATTTGTTCCTAAATTAGTGATTTTTAGAAATGCAGTCACAAATTGAGTGATAAATACAAATTGTAGTTTAATAAATCTTGAGTTGTTGACGCTTATTTTGTTGTTTGTTTGTATTGTATCTATGTTGCTATGACAACACTTTTACCTCCGCCGGCGGAAAAGTGAAAAGTAAAGCTCCGGCGGAGGGAAAACGAAACTTCACGGCCGCCTACACAGTCGAGTAATGACGGATTTACTGACGTTTGAAGAAAAAATAATAATTGACGGTGTCCTCATCAACCTCAGAAAAAGCGAAATCCTCTGCATTTATGCTAAAGCGACCGTTTCTATACCTATCTAAAATTGTATTGTCGACAGTTAAATCAACTGCAGGGATGCTGTCAAGAAAGTGCTCAGCAAACTTCGATGGAGTACCCATATTTAAAGGTTGTGACCTAGATGAAACATCAATATTAAAGTTCTTAGCTGTATTCCTGAAACTCTTGGGATCAAGTTGAAACTTATGCTGTAGGTATGCCGAAGATCTGTATATTCTTTTCACGCAGCATCCGTTCTAGTCTTTTTAAATTTAGACAGACAGAGCCTTACCACGCAACTTCATCATAAATCTAAGATTATCGGTTAACCAAGGCGCACGCAGTGATGCCAGGTCTCATGCTTTCGCATGAGATCTCATGTTTTTGAAAAATATCTCATGTTATCATTATTTCGTCGCAAAATCTCATGCTTTTTAGCTTATGGTGTTAAAAATAAATTATTCCTAAAAATTACTTGGAGATTCACTATAAACTGTACATAACAAAGTATAAAGGAATTCGGCTAACGCCACAAGAAAGGTGTTGCCAAAAATTTACAACTGAGCATATATTTAATACTACTATATCGTGTGTCAAGCGTGTTTACTATGGAACTGCAGTTCGCCGAGGATGTACTTGTCGCACTCATTGCACTTGCTTGATGTGTACTTTGGTTAATTTGCGCATGAGCTAGCGAGGCAAATAGTATAGTATATTTCACATATTAAAATCATAAATATGGTATGTACTTTTGGAAATCCAAGTCAGTGTGAAACGCCCTCATCATAAATTAGTATTTATGTTAACAATATAATTTAGGAAATTTATTTGTCATATAACTCTAATGATATTTCAAAAATGAATAGATGTTTGTGGTGGATAGAAATAATTGAAAAACAACATATGATTACAAACAATATGAACCTTAGTTTTCAAACGGGATGTAACTGCAGATATTCATTTATATATTTTTGGGTTAAGAGGTAAATAAAACATGATATTATCACACTTCAAATTTTATTGCCCCTTAAATAAAATAGTGTATTTTTGTCTTATATTATAGCTATTCTTCTTTAGACGACATTTTTTTGCTTCATGGAAAAATATCACATTTCTGTACAAATCCATAATTAATTTACATAATTGTATTCTATGATTGGCTTCTTCACTACAAGTTCACACCGACAAATTGTCCAAGTTTGAAATAACAATAAACAAAGTAAGTATAGGCATTTGAATAAAGTACAAAGCAAACAGTAAACACCAAAATGAACGACTGTAAATGGCAACAAACAACAAAAACTTCGAAATAACAATAAACAAAGTAAGTATAGCGATTTGAGTAAAGTACAAAGCAAACAGTAAACATCAAAATTGACGACTCACAATGACTTTAATACTGTAAACGGCATATATTTATTAAATATATGGTAAACGGCAATAAACAACAAAACGGCAAACGAGCTGACAATTCGGCGCTCTATACGACCACGCACACGTGGAGGCGATCGATAATCGAAGGGGCAACACTTATTGGTTGAAATAATTGACTTGCGCTCAACGCTGAAAGTACACATCGATCATTCTATCTCGTTTTGATTTCGGACAAATTTTGGCTCGACTCACGATATAGTAATATTAAATATATGCAACTGTGGCATCATTCGATTGTGTTTAATAATCGTAAATTGCAACATCGCGCCGTCTGACTGAGAGGTATGTGCAAATGCGTGGTTATTCCCCGTCCTTATCTGGAAATCCCCGAAAGTGATAATCGACATCAACATTGGATTGCTAAGTACGTACTGGATACAATTGGTTTTACTTGTTTAATACTAAAACAGAGTTTTATCCACAAAACCGAAACAGAATATTTGCACTCGACGCGCGTTTCGCTAACCATGTTAGCATCATCAGGAGATGATTAAGACTCAGTCTCAGGCATGTTGCCGAAGGTTCCAAACCACAACGTAGTTGTTTAATACTGTTAACAGAGAAATAAATTATACATTATGGTGCTAAGTGATAGTGATACTAGTAGTATTAGTGAATCTGATCAAAACCTTCCCGGGCCTAGTTCTGCTAAGAAGAGAAAGGTATACAAACAACAATTTAGAAAAGACTGGGCGAAATTACCTGGGTTTCATTGGGTGGAATGTAGTAGGAAGGGAACATTGTATGCGTGGTAAGAAGTTTTGAATAATATTGTCGTAATATTTTTATAAGATTTTTTTTTTCAATTTTTTTTTTCAAAACGGGTATTTGTTGTAGGTGTAAAATATGTAGATGCGACATTAACATAGGCGCAGGAAAAGTACAACTTTGTAAACATTTAGAATCTGGTAAACATCAAAAATCAGTTCAAAAAGCTCACGCAAGTAGTAATAGGCAACAAAATATAGCTGATATGTTTGCTGAAAGTACCAGTAAAATAAGCGTCAAAGAAAAGGCGAAAGAAGGTATTTTACGTACAGCAGGTTTTTTGGCTGTACATAATCTGCCAATGAATTTAATGGAACATTTTATTGATTACCTAAATGCTGTGTGTACAGATTCTGAAATAGCAAAACAAATGAAAGCAGGAAGAACCAAAATAACTAGGGTCATCAAAAAAGTGACAGGAGCCTCTCAAAAGGCGTATTTGATTGATCTCATGAAAAATAATAAATTCAGTATAATAGCTGACGAATCCACTGATATTTCATGCGTCAAACATTTGTGTTTAGTAGTTAGAATGTCTGTTGACAATAAAGTAGAAGATAATTTTTTGGACCTGGTATCGGTAGTAGAAACCACAGGAGCTGCACTTTTTGAGGTGGTTATAAATTTTTTTACAAAGCACAACATACCATATAAAACAAACTTTATTGGGTTTGCTTCTGACGGCGCCAGTAATATGGTGGGTATTAGAAATTCCTTAGTCAGTAGATTACAGGAAAACATACAAAGCATATTCACAGTAAAGTGTATTTGCCACAGCTTCCATCTTTGTGCTTCCTATGCGTGCAAAAAACTGCCAGAAGAAGTTGAACAACTAACAAGGGAGGTAAATAGTATTAAAAATAAGTAATAAGATCAATTTATTTTAAAAAATTCTGAATACATTTTTAGGTTTACAACTATTTTGCAAATAGTCCAAAAAGAGTGGAAGAATTAAAAGAGTTTCAGGAATTTGTCAATGTTACTCCAGCTAAAATTCTTCACCCAAGCCAAACCCGTTGGCTTTCATTGGAGAGTGTAGTAAAAAGACTTTTAAACCAATATAATGCCCTAAAACTTTATTTTACTGATCAAGTGGCTAATAATACTACGCAAGCAGATAAAGTTTTAGAAAAACTGAATATGGAAGAAAATCGACTATATCTGGAATTTTTATCTCACACTTTACCTATTTTTAATGATTTAAATAAATTGATGCAAAGTGAAAGCCCAAAAATGCACATTCTTTATAAAGAAGTATCAAAAGCTCTGAAAACAATTTTAGACTTTTATATAAAAGACGAGATCATTAGTTCTACAAGTATAGATAATTAAGACTTTAAAAATCCCAGAAATTTTGTACAGCTGGAAGATATTTATTTCTCAGCAGAAATAAATTGAAGCAATTTGGAAAAAAATAGACTAGGGAGAGTTAAACTAAATTGTTTGAATTTTTATATTGAAAGTGTTCAGCAAATTAGCACAAGATTTCCCCTTAAAGATTCTGTTTTTGAAAAGATGGAATTTATGGATCCAGAAACCGTTAAATCGCGAAAAATCAGATCTATTGGTCATGTTTCTAAATTATTTCCAAATTTACTTGATGTTGATATACAAACAATTGACAATGAATGGTGGGCACTAAGAAATTTTGAAATCGATTTTATGACGGCTTATCATGACATTTGTGAATTTTGGAAATATATTGCATCAATAAAATCTCCAGATAATAGTCGACCACGTTTTCCAAACCTAACAAAATTTGTTTTTAATTTACTTACTTTGCCAGTTTCAAGTGCAAATGTGGAAAGAATATTTTCTGCTGTAAATATAAATAAAACTAAGCAAAGAAATAGATTAAAAGCTTCTACCATCGCAGCAATACTCCATACAAAAGGTCTGGTAAATAAAAATAATTCTGTATGTTCAAATTTCCCCATATCAAAAGAAATGATCAGAAACCTTAACCAACATATATATGATTCAGACTCTGACTAACATTTTTTTTATTTATTTTACAAGGATTTTACTTTATCAGATGATTAACTTTTTAAGTACTTTTATGTTTTTGTTCCTTTTAGTCTTTGAATACATTTTTTTTAAATACTATTTTAACTGTGTTTTAATAATTTCATCTTATTAATGTGCTAAATTTAGCAATTCCTTTCTAAATTGCTTTTCCAATAGACTCAAAGCTTGTACCAAAATTTACAATGTTGTCATTCTTGAAGTTACAGCGACTATCGCGCCATCTCATGCTTTTTTTTCAATCTCATGCTTTCTCGAAATATTTCTCATGCAATATTTCTGTGGGACCTGGCAACACCCTGACTTGGTAAAACGAGAAGTATTAATAAGCGCGTGAATATTAAAAACTTCAATTAAATGATAATTAAAGAAATCGACTTGCTCATCAATTGATTTTATCTCATATATCGAATTCCAGTTAACCGTAAACAAATCTTTAATAAAATCATTAAAATTTAAATTTTTATAGTCGCGATATGTTCGAAAAGTTATAGGCGGCCGAGGCTTATGAATTTTTAATTTAGATAAAACCAAGCAGTGGCCTGATACATCATCCATTCCTATGACATGTGTGTTCAAAGGAAGACTTGGTAAAGACGCAACCAAAATGTCTGTATTATAAGTGATTGTGTGTTTTGAGTAAGACGCGTAGGAGAAGAAACTAGTTGTGTAAGAGAGTATTTATTAAAAAGATTATTTAGTATTCTATATCCATCGCGATTGACCTTTAGTAAGTCTACATTTAAGTTCCCCCAAACACGACATGACTACAAGATGGCAAAAAAGATATCAAGGCATTCTCCAAATCATCAACACAATTATACAAATTAGCGTTTGGAAATCTATGCAATGAACCAAAACATAACGTCTGGCCATCAATCTTAACGCTCACCCAAATCTGTTCAAGTAGGCCCGCTGCCGGGGGTAAAGATAAAACTTTAAATTTCAAATATGTTTTCAAGTAAAATACCACTCCACACCCCTGCCCACTCTGTCTCTTCTTACCAGCACATAACCCGGAATTTCTAAGCCCTCGTCATCAATACCATTATTCAACCAGGTCTCAAATAAACCAATGATATCGTATCCCTCACTATACTCTATTTCGAAATGACGCGAAGTAATAAATCATTTTCTGATGGCTGATACATAGGCGTACATAATTACGTACATATACGTACATATTTTAAACGTTTACCTGTCCTAATACTCGGACTTTCCCAGCATTATATTTATCACACTTAAGTTTTTTTATTACTATTGTAAACATTCAAATTTGACGATTTTTTGTATGCATACCCTAAAGTTTAAGTAATTGTAATTTTTCAGTTATATTTGTTCTTCCGAAGAAGACACAGTGTGTTTGTTTCATTTCATAGTTTCAATTAAAATGGCTAATTCAGTTTTCTCTCCAGTGAAACGAGCGAGCAAATGTCCTTTTTCTGTTAACGAAAAGAATATTATTCTTAATGTATATGACGCCCTCAAACATCAAAATCCTCTGTATAGCGTTGATACTGTGGTGGAAATGTGTTCGCAAATGGCGGGTGTTTCAAAAACGTCGATATATAAATTAAGGTGTGAACGAAAAAGTGGAGCTGTAAAACCACCTATACCATCTTCAGGAAGAAAGACGGTGCCTATCGATGAAGACTACAAACTTATAATTAGAAGAACAGTACATTCCTTTTATTTTAATAAGGAAATACCAACCATCGACAAAATTTTAGGAGCCTTGAAGCAAGACCAAAATATGTCTCCAACGATAAGCAGGAAGAAATTGTGGACAACTTTAAAACAAATGAATTTCAGCTGGGAAAAACAAAGCAGAAAATCGCTCCTAATGGAAAAAGATGAAATTATTTGCTGGAGGAGACATTACTTAAGACAGATAAAGCAGTTTCGAAGTGAGAATAGAAAGATTTATTATCTGGACGAAACATGGCTTAATGAAGGATATAAGGTTGGGAAGATTTGGCAAGACAAAAATATTTCAAGTTTTCGTCAAGCATTCTTAGAAGGCTGATCCACCGGACTAAAACCACCATCAGGGAAAGGAAAGCGACTGATTATTACACACCTTGGAAGTGTTGATGGTTTTGTTGAGGGCGGTTTGTTAATGTTTGAGTCAAATCATTCTGGCGATTACCATGAAGACATGAATGGCGATGTGTTCGAAGAATATTTTGAACAAATGTTAGATCTCATTCCACCTAATTCTGTGATAGTGATGGACAATGCGAGTTATCATTCCAGAAAAGTTGACAGAATACCAACTAATTCATGGAGAAAAGCGGATATTATTCAGTGGTTTAGACAGAATAACATACCATTTGATGAAAGTATGGTGAAAAAGGAACTGTTGTCCATAGTGTCCTCAAATAAAGTTCGTTTCACCGAGTATGTAATTGACAAAATTGCACAGAAACGAAATATTACTATTCTTCGGCTGCCTTCGTATCATTGCGAATTAAATCCCATTGAACTTGTTTGGGCCCAAGTAAAAATGTATGTAGCAAGGAGAAACACGACGTTTAAAATGAAAGATGTTAAAATTATCTTTGAGGAATCTTTAAAAAATGTCGATTCTGAAAAATGGCGTAAGTGTATTGAGCATGTTATAAAAGAAGAAGAAAAATGTGGAAACTAGACCATTTAATTGACCTAATTGTAGAGCCTTTAATTATATCCTTGGAACATGACGAAGATTCGACGGATTTTTCTGACGACGAAAATGATATACCATAGTTCTCTACATAACTGTTTACACTAAATCGCAATTCTTATACCCTATTATATAAATATTATATGTGATAAAATGTTACAGTAATACTAACTGTTTTTGAATATACATAAATAAGTGAATAAATAAAAGTACTTAGGTAAAACAGGTATTTTAAATTAAATACCCAAACGTACGCTACTGCAGGTAGAAAATGGCCCCTTTGCTAATAAAGCCTATTGTTTGCAGCGGGATTGCCATACAAAACAGGGTGGAATGGTTAAAATATAATACAGCAGGCTATAACAGCTGTGGCTAAATATTTAGAAATCACAAAAATTTATTTGACCACTCTGTTAGCGTTTTGCATTTATAAGTAGGTTTTATTACTCCGCACCATTTCGAAATAGAGTATAGCAACGAATTCAGAAAATTCAACAAAATGCGAGCATATAGACCATATGAAGCGTTAAAACGATTTAAAGCGAAAGACGCCTCCGTTGGCGAAAGACTATCAGCTCTAGGTATCGCTGGTGTAATGAAAACCAAAGTAAAACTTGATATGGGGCTGACAAAGGAAAACAACAACAACAACAATAGTCTCAAATTAAGGCAGTGTTTGCGATTACTAGAAAAAGTGAAAAAATATTCACAAAATTTATTAAGTGACATTGACAGAAGCATTGAAATGTTGTTACACGGGAATATAAAACAGTTGTAGAAGCCCAAGAACAACAACATCAAAAGCAGCAACAAAAGCAAAAATAAAACCACCAATACAACAATAAGATCCAAAACCAAAACGAAAATTTCAAAACTAACGAAACCCAAAAATATACAAATGAAATAGAAATGATGCGTCATTGAAGAGTCATCCCAGCCACCCCCATCACTACACCCAACAACTCTAGTAGAAAAATCATCAGAAAATGTGAAAAAACTGACTGCAAGTAGGAAGAGAAAACATGAAAATAGTGATAATACTGACACAACTAAAGTAACAAAAAGAAGGAAATGTAAATTAACTGATAATGGTGATGATGATGCTGACAACAGTATAATAATTAGTGATAAATAGCAAAGATTGGTTTAGTAATTAATGTCATTTCCGCCAAAGAAGATGGTTAGAACAAATCAAAAGAAAAAAATTAAGCGCAAAAGTGCAAAAAAAAGTCATAGGACTACATAATGTCTTGGATTTAAAAATATTATAAAAAATATCAAGAAACGTATTTTAAAAAATAAACCGTCTAGTGTTGGTGATGCTATAAAATTAGCTCTCAGTGCAGCCAAACAGTTGAAAATAATTAATATTAACATTTTCATAAATAATAATTATTATTATTAACATTTTCAGTTTTATTTTTGCTGTTACACTGCAACACTACAACTTTATCCACCAATAATACTTAAGGAAACAGAAAATTATGAATTGGGTTTAATTAACTTTGTGACGTACAACACTATTCCATATGTGGACAAGACAAACAATAAATTTTATTTCGGCGCTTCAACTATAGAAATTTCCGAGGGAACGTACGAAATTGAAGATAAGTACAGATTTATCAGTGATCGCATCAAGGGACTGAAGCAGTCACCTGCTAATTGATAGCCAAAGTAAAAAAAAAAACGTAGTCTAATCAAATAAAAAAACTTGCAAACGAGCAAGATGAAGCAATAAAAGTTGCTAAAGAATCGTCAGAATTTGTGAAAATTAAATCCAATAACAACACTCTTAGATGTGAGATAAAGGGTACACAATAAATTCACTTTGATAAACCCAATTCAATTGCAAACATATTGGGTTTTGAGGAACGGAAATTAAGCGCCAATAAAATTCACATATCCGACCATCCAATAAATATTAGTAAGGTGAATGCATGTGTTGTGAATGTAATTTGGTGACAAATTCTTACAACACTAACAAACCATCACATATTTTACACATGTTTTATCCAACAGTGCCACCTGTTTTTAAAATTGTGGAAACTCCAGCCAATGTTATTTATCTACCAATCAACACACGGTATTTGAATGAGGTTATGATAAAAATAACGGATCAGGATAGAGACCTAGTCAATTACAATAAAGAGCTTATAACTATCAGAGTACATCTGAGACCGATCCAACAGTAGCAATAGAAAGCAAACAGTAATGGTGTTACGATGCACTTATTGTCAGTCATCAACTATAAATAGTAACTCGAGAAGAGCAAAAGATAGTGTCTACAATAGCTTAAAACAGTTAACACCTAAGAATAAAGTCTTTCTTCAATCTTTGGGATTTAAGTGTCGTCTTCGTCGTCGCTGAGCCAGCAAGAATAAAAATTAATATTTTAAATATTGGAAAACGAATTTCTGGTGATCATTCAATTTGCAGCAAAGAATATCACACGTGCCTTCCGTATGTCAATACAAGCTTAAACAAGTCAGATGCAGTTCGAATTCCTATTCTGACGCAAGATATTTACACGTATCCTGGTGAAAGTTTTGTTGAAATTGAGTGAGTGATTACTCAAGATGATAATAAAGTACCCAGCGACCTTCAATTAGTAAACAATGTATTTATGTTTTTGTTTCATGAAATTCGATATAAGCTGGGAGGAGTGTAGTGGACCGCGTAAGAAAACCTGGTATAACGGCTTTTTGAAAGGATACGTCAGTCTTACCGAACATGAATGTCTACGTTACCAAAATGCCAGCTGGAATCATCAATTTGTCAATCTAAAAGTAGCAGACAATGGTTATTTGAATGTTTTTATACCATTAAAAATTCTTATGGGAGTATTTGAAGATTTTAAAAAAATCGTTGTACATCCGTCAAGAATTCGTGTTGATCAGGAGCTTCTTAGACACTAATTGCGTTGTCAATGCCAAAACCGCTAAAAAATCTAATATTCGCGTTGATAAAATGCTTGGAAAATCGAGCACATTAAAGTGGACGATAAATTCAAACTTAAGTTGCTAAATTATGTGGAACAAGGACGTGACTTCAGAGGTTGGGAACTTCACGAGTATCCCCTGTTATAACAAACCATGCAACCACACTTGGAATGTGAAGGCTGTAAATAAGTTGGAGAAGCCGCGTTTTTAAATTTTTGGATTCCAAACTAAACGGAAAACCAGTTGAAAATAGATGCCAGCAGATTTGATCACTGATGTAGCTTAACCAATTTTAAGGCATACCTGAATTCTGAAGTTTATCCGTATGATAACTTAACGTGAATTACACCAAGAAGCAATACTCTACGAAATGTATGCCCGATTCCAACAGGGGTACCTACTATTATAAAAATGTTGGACAACCGTGTCTAAAGTTGGAGATTTTTTGACACAAGCACCCGTAGTGGTGGTGGATTGTTGCTATCAGAGACAATTGTCTCTGTTGCTATTAAGTTGACACGCTGAAAAGTGGTACAGTGGACATACGGTTAGAATTTGAAACAATATTCCAGCTGATATTTGTGCCTATTTGTTAATTTTACATAATAAGAAAGTTAAATACAATCTTCTCACTAGTATGATAAAAACAGGAATTTAATGGTACCCCTACTACCTAACAATGTTACGATTACCACCACCACTAGCTACAACCATTACTACTACCTACCAATACCACCATGCCAGTTACCAGTCTAGTTGAGAGCGCTGGCTGCTGTGACCATCAACAAAAAAAAATGTTAGTTGTCGATATTCAAGGTTTCCAATTTGAAAATACTTTACCGTTTTAATGTAAGGAAATTGTTATTTTGAATACGCTGACCAGTGAATATATTCACAAATTTGTGTGCATGCCAATGGAACTTAGAGCCTGTAACTTCAGGATTCAAAAGCATGTTGAGTATACAATACGTCACATACATATATGGTTTGACCAGAGTATAGTTGGTTTGTTATACTCGGGTTTGACATGGGACACAACTGGTGGAATAAATGGCGATATGACCCGAGTATAACCTGATATGACTGTTGAAGAAATGCCTGAATTTTTAACACGTAATATTGATTCAACGCAAATGGTTGTGCTTGTAAGGGGTAGGCAAAAATAGGACTGCTTGGAAAAGTATCCGAAGGGTTCAAATGTCATAATTAACTTGGAACGAGATGAGAACAATTGCTATTCAACTGTGGATAATTTAAAATGTGCTCTAGAAAACGCATTCAATTTTTATCATTGGTATACCTATTGTAAAAAGAATTAACGAAAATAAAACAAAACTCTAAAAAGTAATAGTATTTTTATTTAAAAAAAAAACTGCATTAAATTTTGGGTGCTGCTGCTCTCTTCCATAGCAGCCTGCTCTTCCTCCTCGCTCGAAAACAACTTCTCTATAATAGGCAGTTTTATTTTTACCCCGCCTGATCCGGATGGAACTGCTGTTATTGCCTTGTTAGCATCTTCCTCTGTATCCAACAAGTTAAACTTGTATCGCCTGACCACCACCTTTTCTAGTATTTTTAATTCTTCATAATTTTCAAGTTTTGTTCGCATATACTGGTAGGTTGGCAAATTTACGATCTACATACTGGTAGGTTGGCAAATTTTCTTTTGAGTGATATGGCTCTGAGCGAGTAAGTTAACTGAATAAAAATTTTATTATCATACCTCACTGATATTTCCTTTACTCCATATCTGAAACAACGAAAATAATTGCAATTAAATATCTCTAATAAGAAAATATTTAAATGTTAAAATGTATCAAGTTTTAGTTTAACGAAAACGTGAGCTTAGACTGTACCTAGCCAACTGTTATTTATTTCTAATAGATCATATTTATTCTGTTACGTACAGTACAAAATAGAGAAATGAAGCACATGAAAAAATTGCCGACTTTTACATGCTGCTCAAGCCCATAGCCTATCTACTTAGCAGGTCTCTTATTAGTTTAAATTTGAAGAACCATTTTTTTACCCCTAAGAGCTCATGTTAGTTACAAAAATTAATACAAAAAAATTCTATGTAGTTAAAATACTACAAAACTATTATTATAGAGATACGGGTAACCCTATGCGTATGCCTTGGAAGCTCACTTTCTTACTCTTAAAAGCTTGTGTTAGTTACAAGAAAGTAATAGAAAAAATCGGTTAAAATATTGTTAGGTTTTCCGTGGGTTTTGATAAAATTATAACTCTTACTATTTTAAAGTAATACTCTCTTTATTCTCTATCACTGTGTACAATTAACCACACTACACTACTCTTATAACTTTACAAATATTAGTTCTTTACAATTCAACGCTCAATGATTAACTAACCGAAACTCGCCGCTATCCGCTATTTATATACAATCTAAAGTCTATCGCGATCACTCGGGACGAAGCGAGGCCACTCTATAATATTCTCGACTAAGGAATCGAGAGAATTCCACAGTTCCTGAATATTCGCGGCCGGCGCCGGCGGTGATTCATACGTGGACGCGACAAGACTTATAGTTCTATAGGGTAGCACAAAAACATTCGGATGGTTGCTAGGCTAGCCGTGACAATATTACTACACTATTTGCAATACAGGTAACCTCTCTGTAGTATACATTGATTATATCAGCACAATAAAAATATACTGAAAGAGCTCCTTCATTACCACAAAGGCAGATTTAATTGGAAAATTTATGTTGTCCTCGGTATAAACAACAATGGTAGTGGAACAGGTTGCCATTTTTGTTGATGGTTGTCGTCGTTGTGGTTTTAATGTTCAACGAAAGATTTGAACTGAATTGTGCACTGTATTACCAAATTATAAATATGCAATTCGAATGAAAAAAAATCATTACGCCAAAACATTGAAGAAACATATTTATCATGTTTTGCACATGGTGCGGTTTTTGCAAGATATGCATTTCTGCTGACTTCATTTTATCAGCATGCTTTGAGGTCAAGGGTTATCCACATTTTATAGTGATTGTGTTATCCGATTTTGTATGCAATTTTAAGAGAATGGGTATTCAATCACGCGCTATCGTAACGTAATTGATTTTTTACAAAGAGTATTATGAATTGCAAACTGCTAGCTATCAACAGCAAGATTCAAGCTGACATCCTACTAAGTTTCTCTTGTGTTACATAGTATTATACAGTGTTTTTTAGTTTTCGCGCCAGAAAGACGTGCGTGTCCCTTAATAATAATAATTTTTCATATGTGCTGTTAATGCCTTACACAGCCTCGATTGTTATTCGTCTAGGGCCACATCACCGTTGTTAATTTCCGCACAAGTGAGGGGTGAGGGGTAAACAACTTGAGCGGTCGACGGGAGCGATTTTAATCCTTAATGATGCAGCCATCAGCATTTTGTAACATATCAATATGCAGACAAACGCCAAATTCATCAGGCTTTTGGGTCTCTCAACTCCGCTCAATTTAGTTGCGGTACAGCACACAGGTGCGTACACTTCTAGTTGTTCTATCCCACAACCCCCATATCAGTGAACACCTGTGCACAGGCACAGGGCGATCAGGTCCTTACCTAATCTGGATGGTCGTATGCACAGGTAGGTATACGACATTCGGGGGATACTAAAAAGTAGAGAGTCGAATTTACGAGTGAAGTATCAGAATTTCCAGTGAAGGGATAATTTTTGGGGATTTTTAATAAGTAGTGCGAGTGCCTTAGAAATCTGTGATAAACTTAAACCAGAAAGACTTACCTTATACATATCAAAACGAATACATAAATAAGACAACCCCGCTGACATAAACTTTATTAATAAAATAGTGACGTCGCTTGTTAGAAAAACTTTGAACTAAGCCTCCCTCGAGAAGACATGTATTTAATATTAATTGGGTATAGTGTAAACTCTTAATTCATCTATAAACTTAAACACGCTTTTATTAGTATACAGTCTAACCGTTGTTAAGTTTGTTTGTAAATAAACTTGTTATTGTTTTTATCAATGTGTCTCCTTTATTATCTCTTCTCAACTTGACGTAATGCGATCCTAAAACTGGGCTACTCTCCTGCACGCTAAATAAGGCGCGGAGTCACAAGGAAAAAATACAGGTCGTGACATTATCTGAAATCTGACATTAAAAGACCCTAAAGAATTTCTTCAAAAAGCCTTTCGAAATTTTTCTTTAAGAACAAAAAAAGAGTTGAAACACTTTAATTAAAGCAAATGTTACATTTACAGGCTTATTTATGTGTATGGAAGAATCAGTGAAACATTTTTCAACAAAAAATACTATTATTAATCACGCAACAGACTTGGCTGAATGGTATAGAATGCATGTAATGGATATAATTTTAAAAAAGATGGAAGAATTCCTAGAGCCCGACAGCGGTTGGACTTTATGTGAAATTTGGCATTTATAGGTTAATTTTAAAACTTTTATTCGGAAAACACAAAGTGTTATTAATATAAAAAACGATGACATTTATTGCTTTCTTTGGTCGGTCGTTGCTGCGCTCTATCCAGCTGCAGCAAATAAAAATGTTTCCCGTACTTCATCATACCCCCATTTCAACCAAGTCTTAAAATTTCCAATAGTATTAAAGCATATTTCAAAATTTGAAACGAAGAATGGTTTAAGCACTAAGGTTTTTTGCTTGGATAAAGATGACAACCATTTAGCATGACATTTTATTTAAAATGTTCATATGACTCCTCGTTTTCTCAATTTAAATCGTATACTGGTAAAAATTGTGTTGTATGGTTCGTTAAAGAACTGGAAAAAATTGCTCAACGCATAGTCAGTCAATATATTTGAATCCAATTGCTCTTCCAAAACCAAGTCAAGAGGAAAATCGTGCTTTTTATCGTGCCAAAGTTTGTCACATTTGCTCTAAACCTTTTGCTGATGACGCCGACTATAAAGTAAGAGACCATTGACATTTTTCAGGTACGTTTAGAGGGGCAAGTCACAACTCTTGTAATTTAAACTTTAAGAAAAAAAAAAATACAATTGGAGTTTTATTTCATAATCTTTCTGGGTACGATAGCCATTTCATAATTAAAGCCATTTCCTCTGACATTAAGGGATTGATTAGTTTACTACCACTTAACAAGGAAAAATACATTTCATTTAACAAACATATTGAAAATTGAAAAATTACTTTTGGTTTCTTGGATTCCTACAGATTTATGGCAAGCAGTCTGGACAAATTATCATTATATTTAAATGATAATGAAAAATTAATTACAAGAGCATATTCTACAGATGACTATCAATTTAAGTTGGTAACGAGAAAAGGCATTTTCCCTATGAATATATTGACTCGTGGAAAAAGTTGCAGGATACCAGTTCACCTCCCAAAAAAAGTTTTATAGCAAAATTCATAATTCCGATATATCTAATGACGATTACAATTATGCATGTAATATGTGGAATACATTTAATGTTGCAAACCTTCAAGAGTATGCTGAACTTTACTTAAAAACTGATGTCTTGCTACTTGCAGACGTTTTTGAAAATTTTAGAAAATATTGCTTGGACACATATCAATTGGACGTTCTCCATTATTTTACTAGTCCAGGTTATGTCTATGTTTGTATGTTACACATAAGTCAGGTTGAATTGGAGCTTTTAACTGACATTGACATGATTATGCTTATTGAAAAGGGAATAAGGGGTGGAATTTCTCAATGTTCCAACAGATATGGTAAGGCTAACAACAAATACATGGAGTCGGATATAATTCAAATGTACCGTCTTCCTAACTCATGCGTTTGGATGTTAATAATTTGTATGGAGCTGCAATGAGATTTCCTCTCCCTACAGGATAATTTCAATGGATGTGACGAAGAAATTTATGATGAAAAACTTATTTAATACCCCAGAAGATAGTGAATATGGGTATAATCTTGAGGTAAATCTTTATTAGCTCAAACATTTATTTGACCATCACAAAAATTTACCAATTTGTCCTGAACACTTAGTGACACCTACTTCACCTTCATCCTAAGCTTTTAACTACCATATATGTGGAGCATTCACGCAAAAGTTGATAAGTCCGTTTTATACAATTTTCAGTTACATTTTTTATATAATAAGCTTATAAATAGAATAATAACATAAAAGAAAATGTTGGCATAACTGTTATGTTCTCCTTAATATGATCATGCTACGAGTTCAAAACAATAAAAAAAACTAACCTGAAAAATTTATATTTATTTTTGGATATTCAGTTTTGCTTGAATACCCTGGACTTATTAAGTTCTGCTTGAAAATGGACATGGATATATTAAGTTTTGTTTGATTTTCATTTTGTAATTAAAAAAATACTTAAATAGCTTAGTTTAGTTCATAATTTGGGTTAGTTTAAACGTACTTTAACGTTTTTAATCTGCTCAGATACGTTTAAGCCAATTTTGGGACCTTTGGTTAGTCGTTCAATCAGCTTTTGGTTAATTTCGGTTCGTTTTAATTTATTTTAGTCATTTGAACCGGTTCCGATACGTTGTAACCAATTTTAATGTTCTTGGTTAGTTTTGGTTAGTCGCCAAAATTCGGAAAATTTGGGTTAGTTTCAACTTACTTTAATATTTTTAATCTATTCCGGTGCGTTTTAACCCGTGTTGGTGCTTTTAGTTACTTTTGGTTAGTCATTCAGTCAACTTTTGGTTACTTTCAGTTAGTTCCAATTTATTTTAGTCATCTGAACCGGTCCCGATACGTTATAATCAAATTTAATGTTTTTGGTTAGTTTTGGTTAGTCGCGAAAATTCGGTTTGTTTTGGCTAGTTTTAATTTACTTTAATTTTTGTAACCTGTTTCGATACGTTTTAGCCCGTTTTGGTGCTTTTGGTTAGCAGTCAACTTTCGGTTAGTTACAGTTAGTTCCAATTTATTTTAGTCATTTGAACCGATTCCGATACGTTATAATCAAATTTAAGTTTAAATAAACAAACTAACACGATCTCTCACGCGTATGACGTCATGTGGCAAATGTAACATGTGATTTGAGGCCCTATACTAAGATAACAGAAACATTTTCAATGTTAAAAGAAAATATAATTTAAAAAAAAGACGCACTCCGTTAACATGCTTTACAGACCCACGACACTATGCCACCCTGTGTCTATGTTATAATAGCCGCACCTGATTGGTTGAAATGATCGATGTGCCACATTATCATTCTTTATCGAACGAAAGAACACAGGCAGCATCGGTAGGTCGGGGGTTACGCGGTAGGGTTTCGTTTCGGAGGTTGTGGGTTCGGTGCCCCGTGACGACTGACTTTTTAATTGGTTTTATTTATTTTATTTTCAACCATTATATATTTTTTAATTATTTGATTTTTAAACCATTATTATTAAATTTTTAATTATTAAATTAAATCTAAAAGTAACACCGGTGATACTTTAGCCACGGCCAAAAATTTAAGAAAGTAGTTTCTAATCTGGCAATTTTCTGCCTTTGCTTCCTAGTTACTTGTTTATTCCTTTTCCTGGATCCAGAGCTTCCTTCTCGTACCAAAACTTCACCCCTTCGTCAATTTCCATCATCTAATACTTTAAACTTTTCACAAAACATTTGACTGAATTAACTGAATAAGGAAACAGCAGATGGTGCGAAACGCGTTAAAATAAGGCTAGTGCCCTCTGCTGGCTTCAAATTAAATCTGAGCAATACGCGAATTAAAGCTTTCCAAAGTGTAGCAACCTGTTCATGATCCCTTATATTCAATTTTCATCAAAAGATGACACCTTATGCGAAATCCGCTATAATATAGCAATAAGAAACCTAAAGGATACTTATCAACTTTTGCTTGAAATGCTATAATCTTTTAATTAGACTTATTGAGTTTTGCTTGAATTTCTGAATAAAAAAGTAATGATACGGACTTATTAAAAATATATATCGATTTAAATACTGAACTTAAAAAGCAAAGTACAACTGAATTTAAAAAGAACAATTATAAATAAATGAATAATGCTGTATTTGGCAAAACCATTGAAAATGTTAAGAAAAACAGAGATGTTAAGTTGGTGACTAAATGGTCAGGAAAATTTGACGCCAACTATTATATTTATCAACCAAATTTTCGTAGGCGAAGATATGGTTCTCAATGAAATGAAAGTTAAGTTTAATAAAGCCATTTATGTGGGAATGGCAATATTGGATATTTCAAAATTATTATTATACAATTTTCATTCTAATTAGAATTACATCAAGAATAAGTTTGGTTATAATTCTAAATTGTTATATACAGACACAGATAGTTTAATTTATCATTTTCAGATTGAGAATATATACGATTAGATCACATTCGAGACCATATTGATAAATTTGATACATATACAATAGTTTTCAATATTCCTCAACGAAACAAAAAAGTGATAGAGCTAATGAAGGGTGAGAATAGTGGTCAAATTATGACAATTTATTGGCTTACGTTCAAAAATGTATTCATTTAAATTATATAAAAGTCTAAAGGATAGAGCTCACAAAATCAATGTAGCCAACCCTTTAAATTTAAATGGTACAAACATCACGCCTAAACCGCAAGTTAAGTATCTAGGGATAATCTTGGATACTGGCCTAAGATAACATAAGCACATAAATCACAGCATAAGTAAGAATTTTGTGCTTACCAACAGTCTAAACACGCGTATAAACATAATTCATGTCTAAGCCCAGCGAATAAATTAATCATCTATCGCTCCATGACCCGACCCACGTGACGCTCCTATATGGAGCCCCCGTGTGGAGCGCGGTCGCCGAGACGCACGTTAAGAAAATCCAGGTAATCCAAAATAAACTTAGGGCAGCTTTCTCGGCCAATTGGTTCACCCGCACGAGAGATCTACACTACTGGGCGGTGATCAAGTACGTGCGAGAGCATATCGACCGCCTGGCGTGGAGATTTTTCGCTCGGGAAATTCATAGCTCAGAAGTAACTACCAACAGAGTTTGGGTTATCGGTATAACCCAGAGCGCCGTCCGAGACACGGACCGATACAAGGGAAAACTTCGCTGTTTTATATGGAGCAAAGGCCTCCGGAAACAATTAAATCAAAATCTCATAATTAAAGTAATAAAATAAATGCCTTATACTTACATATGTCTTTCAAACCGTTAGGAAAGACAGCGGTGTCAACAAATCAAACCTAATACAAAGAGAATGTCGTATCGGTATATGGTACAAAGCAGAATGCATGAGGTATATGGTACAAAGCAGAATGCATGAAGACCCACTACAAACGCGGCGTTAGCTTAAATAAGATAATATTAATTTCTATAAAAGGTCAGTTGCCTTAATTTTTGCGTAATAGAACAAGAAATCGTCTATATAAATAATGTAAAGTGTTCAGGTTAAAAGTAAACATCAGAAAAGTAGACGCAAGGAGTTTGATCGGGGACATTGAACGTTATTTGGAAGAGTCAGCAAGAAAGTGTAAGTTCGCTATTAATTAGCCCGGATTGACATATTGGGCAAAATTAATAATGGCCGCAGTAAGTGTTAGGAGCAATAGTTGCGAAAATTGATGAATGTATAAGTTATCGGTGTTTTTGGGAAACAGGAGGAACGAATGACGTCTAAGTATGAATGGTTAGTTAGAAAATAACACATAGTTGAGAGTATGGTAAAAAGAGAAAGAGATAATTTTAAGGAATGTGAAAATAACAGTGAGCAATAGAAAAAGGCGTGAATGAATGATAGGAAGGAAAAGTGGAACGGTGAAAGGAGAAGGCAGCTAGAGAGGAGTGAGTCGAGAGGAAGGCACTCGAGTGATGACAGCCGTTACGGGTAGTCGAGAAGTTGGCGAAAGTCCAAGTCGAGAGTTGGCGAAAGTCCAAGTCGAGAGTTGGCGAAAGTCCAAGTCGGGAGTCCGATGAAAAAATAGTTGGCGTAAGTCTAACTCGCGGTTCTAAGTGACAGTGTAACCAGAGGGTCGATAATAAGTGGAAGCCCAAGTCGATCGAGATCTAGTGGAAATCCGAAGCAGCCAAAGGCGTTCAGGAGAGTCTCCGTTTCGAGCCGAAACCGGTTGAGGGTTGGGGACTTGACGCGAGCACCATCCTAGGGTTGCTTTTAGGGGGAAAGAGAGATGTAAGTTAACATTATTGTATTATAAATTGTGTATCTATTAAGTTAACACCCCTAACGCAAAGTTGTGTTATTTATTATTGAACATGTAGTGCATCGGCACTTATAACATAAGTTGCCACAGAGATACATTTTCTCTGTGGGTTGTGTATGGGATGGGCAGTGCGGTGAGGGGGGGACGGGTCTGAGTCTTCGGATGATACGTTCATCGTATTGTTGTCTAGGGGCCTGGCAACTCTGGAGCCTGTTCCCATGCAACAGAACGGATGCAGAAGTGCAGCACATATGCCTTGAAGCTTAAATCTCCAAACACTGGTTTAATTCAGCAAAGCACAAAAGAAAACGAGTCACTGTATGTTTGGCGTAACAATAAAGCACAGTGATGAAGTTTGTAAACTCAGCACTATGCTGGAAATGCCAAACCCTAAATTTTAAAGTACAAAGTGTCTCTTTTCTGATACGTATATTACACGAAATGGTATAACTAAGTACCCTTCGTTAGTTTTAGTTTTACCTCCGTGCAGTTACTTTTGACTTACAGAGTAATGTTTTGGGGCTCTTCGGGTGTCACTGCTTCAATTTCATATCATATCATATCTGAAAAAACGCATCATAAGAGGCTTAGTTAAACTACCATCCCTGTACTTCTTAAGTTTGGTACTGTTTGTTAAAGACATTCGCATCCATTTAATGCCAACGCATACCACTAGGTGGTGTTGTGAAACTTAATAAAGGAAATGAAATGTACATACCTCTTAAGTAAATTTGCCAGTACTCATTAAAATAACCAATAAAACACTCCGTATTATCCTTCTAAAAATACTCCTAGATCATTTTCTTTTAATCCTTACTGAAATTATGAAACTGTTGAGAAAATGTTTGACATACAAACCATTTAAAATATTTCATCATAGAACTACTAATTAGAAATAATTTATATATCCTTTATGGGCTGCAGATTCGTGCAGTGACAAAAACCAAAGTTCATGGAAGCATCTGCACATGAATGAAGTTGTCAAAACAAAAATATACATTTTCAAGTTAACGCTTGTTTAATACGTAAATAAGTAATTACATACAAAGAACAATGATATATAAATTAATTTGACTAACAGAAATTAACATTTATTAATTTATTTAAAGTAACATACATTCTAACAGCAACAAACGTTATACCTCAGAACAATTTTATATTTATAA
>MU193506.1:1243-23284 GCA_016904865.1 Pissodes strobi | reverse complement strand
TCCTTGGGATGGCCAGCCATCCCAAGAAATAGTCAGGGCAAGCTCTAGTGTGATTCTAAACGCGAGCCACACGAGTCTTTTGGTTTAGTCCGAGAGCGTTACGAAAAATAATTGATCTTTATTTTTGTTAAAAATGCCTGGTTTTAAGTGCCTTTATGTGAATTGTTCTACTAGAAGCGGTGGCGAAAAATCATTATTTAAATTACCCCGCGATCCTGAAAGGTATGTATAAATGTTGTTTAATGCACATTCCAGCACACTTATTTCCAAAATTATTGCATATTCTAAAATCGAATGAGCACGAAATTCAATTAAATCTGAAAACTGCCAAATACAATGTTATAGTTAAATCTTTTTTAAATCCAACTAATGTTATACAGTGTCCGCCAGAATATTGGCCACATATAGGAAATTTTTTTATTATTATGATATCGGAATTTTTGTTTTAACCACTCAATTCTGCATGTCTGACAATCTAAAAATGCATTTTAACATTGAAAATGTTTCTGTTTTCCTAGAATAGGACCTCAAATCGTGAAAAAGTGCATGCTACATTTGCCACATTCATGACGTCATACGCGTGAGAGATCGTGTTAGTTTGTTTATTTATACCTAAATTTGATTATAACGTACCGGTTCAAATGAATAAAATAAATTGGAACTAACTGAAACTAACCGAAAGTTTATGGAACGACTAACCAAAACTAACCAAAAGCACCAAAACAGTTTAAAACGTATCGGAACAGATTACAAAAAAAAAATAAGATAAAAGTAATTAAAACGAATCGAATTTTGGCGACTAACCAAAACTAACCGAAAACATTAAATTTGATTATAACGTGTCGGAATCGGTTCAAATAACTAAAATAAATTGGAACTAACTGAAACTAACCGAAAGTTGATTGGACCACTAACCAAAACTAACCATAAGTGCCAAAACGGGCTAAAACCTATCGGAACAGGTTACAAAAATTAAAGTAAGATAAAATTAACCAAAACGAACCGAATTTTGGCGACTAACGAAAACAAACCACAAACATTAAATTTGATTGTAACATATCGGAACCGGTTCAAGTGACTAAGATAATTTGGAACTAACTGAAAGTAGCCGAAAGTTGTTTGAATGACTAACCAAAACTAACCAAAGGTAGCTGAAAGCACCAAAATGGGCTAAAACTTATCAGCACAGATTACAAATGCTAAGTTAAAACTAACCTAAATTAACCGAATTTTGGCGACTAACCAAAACTAACCAAAGAAATTAAAATTGCTTATAACGTACCGGAACCGGTACAAATGACTAAAATATATTAAAACTAACTGAACTTTACCGAAAGTTGCTTGAACGACTAACCAAAAATTACCAAAAGCACCAAAACGGGCTAAAACTCATCGAAATAGATTTAGAATATTGAAGTAAGCTCAAACTAACCCAAATTAACCGATTTTTGGTGACTAACCAAAACTAACCAAAAACATTAAAAATGCTTATAACGTCTCGGTACCGGTTAAAATGACTAAAAAAAATTGGAACTAACTGAATTTTATCTTAAGTTGATTGAACGACTAACCAAAAGTAAAAGTATCAAATCGCGCTAAAACGTATCGAAATAGATTAAAAATATTAAAACTAATCCAAATTAACCGAATTTTGGTGACTAACCAAGAATAACCAAACACACTAAAATTGTTTATAACGTATCGGAACTGGTTAAAATGATTAAAATAAATTAAAACTAACTGAAATTAACTGACAGTTGATTGAACGACTAATCAAGACTAACCAAAAGCACCAAAAAGGGCTAAAACATATCGGAACATATTAAAAATAAAAATATTAAGCTAAGTTGAAACTAACTTTAATTAACCGAATTTTGGCGACTAACTAAAAATTAATCAAAACGTTAAAATTGGTTATGACGTATCGGATCCGGTTCGAATGAACTGATTAAAGGTATTAAAATAAGTAACTAACCCAAATTAACCGACTAACTAAAATTAACCAAAAACGTTTAAATTGGTTATAACGTATCGGAACCTGTTCAATTGATCAAAAAAAAATTAGAACTGGCTGAAAGTATCCGAACGCTGATTGAATGACTAACAAAAACTACCCAAAAGTAACTAAAAGCACCAAAACGGGCTAAAACGTAACGAAATAGATTAAAACTATGGGAGTAAGTTAAAACTGATACAAATTAACCGAATTTTTGGTGACTAACCAAAAACACTAAAATTGGGTATAACGTATCGGAACTGCTTCAAATGACTAAAATAAATTAAAACTAACTAAAAATTAGCCTTTTCTGGTGCTTTTGGTTACTTTTCGTTAGTTTTGGTTAGTCGTTTAACCAAGTTTCGGTTAATTTCCGTTAGTTTTAATTTACTTTAGTCATTTGAACCGGCTCCATACGTTATTATCAATTTTAATTTTTTTGGATAGTTTTGGTTAGTCATTCAATCAACTCTCGGTTACTTTCAGTTAGTTCCAATTTATTTTCATCATTTGAACCGGCTGCGATGCGACCAGTTTAAATATTTTTGGTCAATTTAAGTTAGTCGCCAGACTTCGGTTAAATTCAACTTACTTTAATATTTTTAATCTGTGCCGATATGTTTTAGCTCTTTTTGATGGTTTCGGATACTTTTGGTTAGTCGTTCAATTAATTTTCGGTTGATTTCAGTTAGTTTTAAATTATTTTAGGCATCTGAACCAGTTCCGATACGTTATAACCAATTTTAATGCTTTTGGTTAGTTTAGGTTAGTCGCCAATATACGGTTTATTTGGGTTAGTTTTACCTTACTTTAATATTTTGAATCTGTTCCGATACATTTTAACCCGTTTTGGTGCTTTTATTTGCTTTTGGTTAGTTTTGGTTAGTTATTCAATCAACTTTCGGTTTCTTCTAGCTAGTTCCAATTTATATTAGTGGTTTGAAGCGGTTCCGATATATTTTAATCATATTTAATGATTTGGTTAGTTTTGGTTAGTCCTTAAAATATGGCTCGTTTTGGTTAGTTTTAACTTATTTTAATGTTTATAACCTGTTTCGATATGTTTTAGCCCGTTTTGGTGCTTTTGGTTACTTTTGGTTAGTCGTTGAATCATCTTTCGGTAAGTTTCAGTTAGTTCCAATTTATTTTCGTTATTTGAACCGGTTGCGATACCTACGTTATAACCAGTTTAAATGTTTTTGGTAAATTTAAGTTAGTCTCCAGACTTCGGTTAAATTCAACCTATTTTAATATTTTTAATCTATACGTTTTAGCCCTTTTTAGTGCTTTTGGATACTTTTGGTTAGTTCTCGTTAGTCGTTCAATCAATTTTCGGTTGATTTCAATTATATTTAAATTATTTTAGTCATTTGAACCAGTTCCGGTACGTTATAACGGATTTTAATGTTTTTGGTTAGTTTAGGTTAGTCGCCAATATTCGGTTAATTTGGGTTAGTTTTAACTTACTTTAATATTTTGAATCTGTTCCGATACATTTTAGCCCGTTTTGTGCTTTTATTTGGTTTCGGTTAGTTTTGGTTCGTTATTCACTTTCGGTTACTTTTAGCTAGTTCCAATGTATATCAGTCGTTTAAATCGGTTCCGATATGTTTTAATCAAATTTAATGTTTTGGGTTAGTTTTGGTTAGTCCTTAAAATTTGGCTCGTTTTGGTTAGTTTTAACTTATTTTAATGTTGGTAACCTGTTACGATGCGTTTTAGCCCGTTTTGGTGCTTTTGGTTACTTTTGGCTAGTCGTTCAATCAACTTTAGTTTCAGTTAGTTCCAATTTATTTTAGTCATTTGAACCGATTCCCATACCTTATGATCAAATTTAAGTTTAAATAAACAAGCTAACACGCTCTTTCACGCGTATGACGTCATGTGGCAAATGTAGCATGTACTTTTTCACTATTTGAGGCCCTATATTAGGATAACAGAAACATTTTCAATGTTAAAATAACATTAAAGCGTATTAAGGGAATTTTTGTAGAAAAGTCAGAGCAGCCATAATAACACAAGATTTCCATGACCGCCAGTTGGGAAAGAAGAAAGTGAATGGCTATTGCAAATTTTTATTTTTCCTGGACCAGTCCACAACCAAACACGTTTTTCATTTAATTGGTGCAGACCAACTATTTTAATTTTGAAGAACAATTCTATAATCATACCCAGATTATTTGGTGCAGGCCACGTATCACCGCCACATCAAGGTTAAAGTTGGCTGACGAGAAATTTGCCGATTTTTGCACCTGGTGTGGGTTTATCTGGGCCACAGTCTAGAATAAACTGTGGTTGTACGAAGCTTGTTTTGTGAGTTGTGAGTCGCGTGTTATAATTCCCCCTTCTCTTACGGTGTTATTATTAATCATTTATTTCATGTTTTTGATGTGTAAATATCTTACGCGGCGGTATGAGGGTAAATCTCGGCAAATGGGCCGGAAATGTGGGGACGGAATAATGTGTAAACCGATGTGACATTATAACCCGTGCACATTGAGGAGCAAGCTAATCCAGGACGGCCGCGATTACAACGACTCAAATGGCTCTTTTAAAAACCAAGCCGCTAGGGCGGTATTAGATTTTCATTATATTATATTCGCAGTGTATTTAGGTCCATAGCACAGCTTATTTTTAATAGACGGTTGAATTTAAAATGAGTTTTCGCTTCAAAATCCACTATAAATTCGTCCGAATCGTCCTAAAAAATCCGAAAATTTAAAATTTTTATACAATTTTGCCATTTTAAATCGTTTTTAAACGGATTTTAGACGATAAAGTAACATATTTTAAATTAAACGAACTGCCAAAAATATTTTTCAGATGCCCAGACGTTTAAAACACTATTGAGTCATTGCCCTCTTCTAAAATTTGCAAAATTTGGTTATTGACTTTCCGAAATCAGAGGATGCCACCCAAAGATGACCAGCTGGTAGTGAATACGATGTGTCCATAGTTTGATGTTATTCCTGGTGGCATTAGATTTTCGTGTCGAATTTGTGCAGTGAATTAATCCACTCCGATTGAAGCTGCCAATAAGTATTATCCACGATCAAGGACCTCTTGATGGTTAACCCCTATTTTCGTTTTTGTCAAGGTTTGCCCACTCAGTATGGTGGTTTGTTCACTCTATACAACGTACGGAAATTAAAATGTAGCACTTATAGTGTGTCAACTAACATTTCCAGTAATACAAAATCACACAGGGAAGAGTTTGAACTTAATGAATCTTAATTACAAACTGTTACTATCTAATATTTAAACTGTTTTGATTAACCTTGTTGATGATTCAAAACAATTATATATAAAAAGCTGCGCAGCACGCATGCCCCCCTCTTTGTAAGCGTTGGACCCCGATGCTTGACGAGACACATCGAACCTTTTCAAAGAATAATTTTTGCATATTTGACTTAGCTTTTTAACACTCTCCACTGTTCCCTGCAACCATTGCTCTGCCTACTTGATCCAGAACCTCTTGGTGGTAATCTCTTTTTTTGTATTTGCTACGGTTTGCTCACTCAGTATGGTGGTTCCGGTTTGTTCACTCTGTACAATGTAGCATTTATAGTGTGTCAACTAGCATTTGCAGTCATATAAAATCACACAGAGGAAAGCTTGAACTTATGGAATCTCATTTACAAATTATTATATAATCTTATTAGTATTATCTATTGTTTCTTACCCTTTCTACATAAACTACTCAACCGATCATCATGAAATTTTGTACAGAGATTTTCAAGAGCAAAGAACATAGGACACTTTTAGCTTTTACCCGCGGCTTCGCTCGCGTTGATTTTTACGGTTAGTTTTAATACTATTTTTTATTTTCTTGAGGTAAAAAGTTTTTTCTTGATTTTGAGCATGCCTTGGGTTAGTTTTTGTTAGTTTTTGCTCGTTTCGCCCCTGTACCGAGCGAAGCGAGCGGAGGGCTATGCGTGAAGTGTAATATTAGGAATTCTAATGTAAACGTTACAAATGTAAACATTAAACAACGCACGTCAGGCGGTATCTGTGACGGGAATCGGGAATGTGTTTTGCAGGCTGTCTGTAACCGTTAGCACAGATTAACCCAACACAGATCCGAAAGTCAAGCGACAACACGGGGCCGCGCGATTCGCTTGGCCACGCCAGTTTTCGACTGTAAACCCGGCAGCTTATTCAGTCCGTAGGCTCGAGAGTGTTCGGTTGGTTCAAGCCATCCTATATAGTCCGTGTGCATGTTCTCAATCTGACTGCTGCGTGTTAATATACTTTTTAAGTGTCGAGTGGTGTTTAAAATGACTGGACACAGGTGTGCGTATAAATGTTGTTCTTCTAAGACAGTAGGAAAATTTTCAATGTTTAATTTTCCCAAAGACGGTGCCAGGTATGTAATCGTGTTATTTTTTAAATAGTTTTGAAATAAATCAATAGTTAATATTTTTTTAATCAAATAAATTGATTACCTACAATGTCTTAAGTGTTGTATTTACGTTAATTATTAATTAAGCTCAGTTCTCTTACTGTAAAAGGAAGTACTGTAATCGTGAAAAAAATCGAGTTGTCATCGAACCACTATAAATTGAAGTCCTTAGATCACAAAAACAAGAAAAAAGCTTCCCCAATTCCGTCGGTCGGTCTGTCTACCTGCGGTATGGCCGCACATATTTTCTTGTGTTATGTTTACGCGATTTTCATTGATTTTCCCTTGATCTGCCAAACCGATTTCAATGAAAGTTTTGCTTGTGGATTGGTATTTTTTACAAGCTTTTATTTACTTTCACCTGTGGGTTTGTCTGTCTGCAACCAAATCTTGCAAGCTGAATTAGAACTACTTCTAAATGTACGATTGACTTGAAATTTGGTACACGTTTATAGTTCCGATGACAATACAATACTATAATGTTGTTCAGTTTACACCTCCCCCCTTTCAAGGGTAGGGGAGGGGGCACTTCTTAAAGTATGTTGGATTTCGTTTAAAATTGGTATATGGGGGTTTTTGGGGACAAGGAACATGAATTTTTTTTCAGATTTTCAAAATTCAAAATGGCGGATTCAACATGGCCGATTTTGGGTTAAATGTTGAAAGTCAATTTTAGCTGACTTCTACATATCCAATTCGCTTCAAATTTGGTAGGCGTTTGTAGTTCAAATGAAAATATAAAACTATGGTGTTGCTTACATTCCCCGCCTTCTCTTCAAGGCTAGTGGTGGGGGCTCAACTTAAAGTATGTCCGATTTCGTTTAAAATTGATATATAGGGTTTTTATTTTTATTTATTCCGAGAAACTTATAGGTGTACAAAAAAGCACGGTACTATAAAGCCGCCCATACTCTCTAACACGAACACGATCAAATTATTTCAAACGTTTGCGAATGCGCGTGATATACGTCTCCACCAAACAAATATTGAGTTTGCAAATATTTGCCAATAACCACAAACATTTTGTTCGCTTGGTGGATACGCACCTAAATATTGCGTCCCAGGCGGCAGCCTTTGCTTCTGCTTTTTATGGATACCGCGTTTTTATGTGCTGCATTTGTTTGAATTTATAGCTAATTTCATAATAAATTAATCAATTATAGATATATCTTAGCAAGTTTTGTTTGCAGAACTCAATTTTCATTCTTCCGTTCATATTGAAGTATACAAAGGGAGGTTACATTGTTCTCGTAAGGGGCTCTATGTATAGAAAAGTTTATTTGATGGCGTCTTTTAAAGCATTTTTGTAGTGTTTTTTTTTTTAATTTTTTACAGTATTCAAATTTCTTAATCAAGTTTTTTTTACAGACGTTTTATTATCAGGAGCCAGTACCAGTACTAGTGATAATTTGAAGTTATCATCGCAAAATTTAACCAAGCCAGAGGGTCTTATCAAGATGATGTGTCGACAAGTCCCACTAGATGTTCGCCGTTAGTCTCACCATTTGCAACAACCCAAACTGCACCAGGTCTTAGTACAAATACACCTCGAAAAATCAAGCTAAAATATCAAATCAAGTCATTAAGAAAAAAACTTTTACAGTGTAAAAAGTTCTTTAACAAAGAACACAGTAAGCTCCGCTATTTCAAGACGCTGTGCGATAAATTTCTAACTAAACCGCTTGCTGATATTGTTAAGGTTCAGGGTGACTTACAAAATAAGGTGCCAAAGGCTCGACGATACACTTTAGCATATAAGCAGTTCGCACTGAAGCTTCACTTTTTGGGACCCAAGGCATACAACTTTTTAAAGCAAATCCTTTATTTGCCAACAAAGCGATGTCTAGAACAGATGACGCAAAATCTTATTTGCAAACCTGGGTTAGAAAACGATTCTCTGTTTGATGCACTTAGATTAAAGGTGAAAAATATGATGGAAATAGATAAATATTGCAATATTTGCATAGATGAAACCGCATTAAAATCGAATCTGTATTTTCATTTGGATCGCGATGAAATTGTTGGATTTCACGACATAGGAAAAGGAGGACAAGAGGCTTTAATTGCTCAAAATGTTGCAGTTATAATGGCAAGAGGGCTTTTTCAAAATTGGAAGCAACCTATCGCATACTTTTTCATTAACACTCAACTGAAATCTACCGATATACATAGTCTGTTATCAGAATGTGTTAAAAAACTGTCAAATGCTGGACTATAATGTACAAGGTCTTATTTCTGATATGGGTACAAACTTTGTCCAATTCTCAAAATTAGTTAATGTTACTGTCGAAAATCCTGAATTTCAGTTAGGAGAGCACACACTTCTTTATTTTTTTTGATCCGCCGCATCTCGTAAAGGCCACAAAAAATTGTCTTATGAGAAACTCGTTCCATTTTAATGGCAGTGAAACGTCCGGGAAATATGTAGAGCAACTTTATGAAGAGGACAAAAAGCAACCTTACAGGTGTGCACCCAAGCTGACGGATTCACATATCCATCCAACAAACTTTGAATCAATGAAAGTAAAGTTGGCTGTACAAGTTCTTAGTAGACCTGTCGCAAGCGGAATGCACACATATATGAGTTTGGGTGCACTTCCTTCTACAGCTGCAGGTACTATTGAGATAATAGATAAATTTGATAAATTGTTCGACATTTTAAACTCTATGGATATAAACCATCCAAATAAATATAAAAAAAATTTTCAAGGCTTAGATTACCAAGTTATCTATTTAGATGATATGTGGCAATTTTTGCATGATTTAAAAATATATAGTAACAATAATATGGATCTTACATCAAAATGCAAATTTAGAACTTGTTGGATGATAACAATAAAGGCTCTAAAAATTCTCTGGCAAGGGCTGTCTGATGCAGGATTTACCTACTTAAAAACCAGACGACTCAACCAAGACTGTTTGGAAAACTTCTTCGGTAATGTAAGGCAGCAAGGAGGAAATTCAATCAACCCTACCCCAATCCAGTTTGAAAGAATCTTTAAAAAGCTATTTTGTCAAAGTTTTTTACATTCCGACCACATGAATTGTGCAGATGATTTTGGAGTTTTATTAACAGAGTTAAAACATATTAAGCCAAATAATATTTTCCAGAATAAAGACATCACTCAAATCATCATCAAATGTATCAGTTTCAGACTCTAGCTACAGGTACGAGAACATAGAAACTCAAAATGCATTTAGTTACGTATGCGGATATTTAATTAAACGGGCTTTGCAGACACATATTTGTGATACGTGTGCAGCAGTTTTTAATGAATCGGCAATAATTGACACAAGTAAGATATTCATTCACTTAAAGGCATATTCCACTGAGAGTAGCAATTTTGGCAGTTTAAAGTCGCCGAATTAAAACTTTATCGATTTTGTTTATCAGTTGGAATCAGTATTTATAACTTTTTGATACTCTTTCTTGCCAAAAAGGAATCTCCAAAGCATATTTCAATGAAATGTCAAAAATAAATTTTAATCATTCTTGCATGGAGTTTCCTCTTATTTTTATAAAAAAATTATTTATTAGACTAAGAATCTTTTATACGCTAAAATATGTTAACAGGGAACTTAAATTTTCAAAAAAATCTGAGAAAACCAATAGGAAAGTTAAAATATTGTCACATTTGTAATAAAAATAATAAAAACATGTTTTTTATTACCTAATCCATCTTTCTCATCCTACTTTTGCCCCGCATCAATCTTCAAAAATGGTATTTATTGTATTTTACATAACTTTTGTCATCGAGATAAAATTCAATTTAATTAGATAAACCACATGATATTTTCAATATTTTACCCTGTTTGCACCTCATCCACCATTGTGGGTGGTGGATTGTGTTAAAATATTATTTTTATTCTTTAAATACTTGACGAAATTACCTTTCGTTTAATTAATGTCTCACGAGGTATATTTTCCATGTACCCTTTTTTTGTTAAAAAGACAACCCCTGTTTCTCGCCCGTAAAAGGTTGATTTTTTTCTGTCGCCCAAATCATGACCACCCACCAAATTTGGTTCAAATTAGTGAAGTACTTGTTGAGATATCGGCGTTGGTTATAGCAAGACAGACAGAAACCGGAACAAAGAGTAGGTATTCGAAATGTTTTGAAACGCAAAGATATATAAATATTTTTGAGATCTGATATTTATTTTTACGATTTTAGAACGATCACATATTATGTATAGTAAGATCGCATTATGGTGCAGACAATCTGTTCCCAAGAGCTAATAACACTATGGTGCAATAAAATGTTTTCCCGTCTACCAAGGTCAAAAAATGTGGTTCCCTGCGCTTCGCGAAGCTTTCAAATCTGTGTTGGGTTAATCTGTGCCGTTAGTGTAAAACGTGTTCTTTCTAACGCCAGAATATAGGCAACAATTCCAAATAAGTGGTTGCTTATATTCAGGGGTCACGCGGTCTAAGGTGGCATTAGATTTTCATGTCGATGATGTCGATATAGGATATGTTTACACATCAGTGTCTCGAGTACTAGCAGACACACTCAATATTTTTATGTGATTTTTTAATTAATTTTAAATGTTAATATCATTTTATTAACATGTCTGCTGAGAGCGAGAAAAGCTGCGAAGATTTTGTTTCGGAAAATGAAAATCCACCGGTACAATTAAACCGTTTACAATTAACCCTTTAGCAAATTGCATTAAAGCAATTGAGTACCGTAAAAAATCAAGTGCAAGGATACCGAAGATTAAAAATTGATGTTACTCAAGTACTGCCTACCAGTCTAGAAGAAAAAGGTATCATCAGCAGTGTTACAAACAATAATTAACAAACCTTTCTGGCAAAAGAAAACCTGACGTACCTAACGATTCTACATAAAACGCGAGGTAAATAATTATATTATATAATATTAGTTTAGTCCAGTCAAATTAGCTCAAAGTGGCGGCGAATCGTGCATTAAACCATAGGGTTCCAATTTTTTCAGGAATGTGTAGGGGGTATTCCTCTGAACAACGCCTAATAAAGTCCCATCAATTTCAGGTACCAAAGGTCACTATTTTCGGTTTTCGACATTTATCTCGAAAACGGTACGTCGCACAGACAATTTTATACATTTTTTAAAATTAAAGCTGATAAAATTTCATTCCAAAGGAAATATTTAGCATATTTTGTTACAGTGCTTGTAAAATGCAGCTTTATTTCTATTTCTTTTTTAATAAATATAATTTAGTTTCAATTGAAATAGTACAATAAGTATAGAAAATTTCATTAATTGATTTTTTAATTGCTGCGTTTTATTTATTATTTATCATTCATACATGATTATATTATCAATTAGAGTTTTTCGTACAAAGTTCGGATTTGCTAATATATTTATAAATATTGAATTTGACTTTTTGATTTTTTAAAATAGTCTACGTATTATGTCATAAAGTTTTATCTGTAATAAATTTTTAATACTGTAATAGTATATTAAGATACTAATTTTAAAAGACCATATTTTATCGCACGAGCACGAAATTAGGAAACGACCGGCTTGCGGGGAGTTTCCTAACATGCGAGTGGGCTAAATGTCTTTTAAAACGTGTATTTTATACTATTTTTTTTTATTTTGCATGTTTTTTAATGAAGAACATTAATTTATTCCAGTCGCGAACAAAAGTTGGACGGCCATCTTGTCATTTTTGACGTCTGTATTATTAGGAATCCCATTCAAAACGGTGTCGAAATTTTTGCTAGTGAGCCTTGACCTTGAACAATTTTGTTAATATCATAGCAACAAGTCAACAAAAGTAGTGTCGAAAAGTGCTTTTTTCGACACTACTTTGCGTATCGAAAGGACTTCTTTCTGATACCAAAATAGAAAAAATATGTTTTAATTTCAGAGTCCGAAGACGTTTCAAATTCAGAGGCAGAAAGCACTAATACCTAAAGTGACAGTGAAGATTCAGACAGTGGAAATTAGCAATATTTGCCCATATGATCCAAATTGATGAAGTGCTTCTCAAGATATACGGATTTTAATAATTAAAAAAAATAAAAAGAATAAATAAAAAATGGGTATTTATTTGCCCACCAGTCGCGTTTACTATAATTTTATTTTTTCTGTGACGGGACAAACGTTTGACATTTTATCTCTGTTGCCAGGTAACAAAATATCCCTTTTTATGAAATTACTTTTTTCCCTGGGAAAAAAGTGACTACTTTTTTCCCGGATATACATACATATATACACATAAATCAAATCACAGAATTAAATTGACAGATATTTGATTACTTTAAAGGTTTCCCTAGCAACGCAGGTCTCTTGTCACTATAAGTAGTACAACAGCCTACCAGTTTAAAAATTCAAATTTCACATCGATAATTTTCTGTAGTATATTATGTAACTAGGAGGAAAAGCAAAACATTAGTGGACGACTGTGGTAGTTGCTGGACGAGGCGCAGCCGAGGCCATCAACACAGGAGTCCAGGAATCTGCTTTTCCTACGAGTTGCTCATACTATTTTTTTATCCGATCGAAATTAATTAGAATACGTACTTATATCAATAGAGCCAAATATTACTGTAAATAAAAACGGTGTTTTAAATTTAAACTCAACATAATATCAAGTTTTGAATCGAGCGAGCTTGAATTTTATTACGTAGCTACGGAAACTACAGCTAAATGTTACTTTTTATAGACGTCAGAATCTGACAAATAAGGCGTTTGAATATGACAGAAATGTTACATTCCCGGCCTAGGACGGAAATGTTATATTCCCGGACTGTTATTTTTTATTCTTGTACAGTTATTGCATGTTGCCAAGCAACGAATACAATATACTGGAATCATGACTTTTGCGGTGAGAAAACACATCGGAAAGGTGTCGTTTTAAGTCCGATCGGATAAAAATATGTTTTTTCAATATTAAATCGTCGTTTTTCCCGTCACAGAAAAAAATAGTGTATTATACACGGGAAAATCACTCTCGATTTTTGGCAACACAACCTCGAGCTAAAATCTAATACTTTTTTCCGTTTCCGCGCTGGTTGTTTCGGGTTCCACAATAGGAATATAATAATATGGACATGATGGTGCTTCCAGGATCAAAATATTCCGGAGGTAAACTCCCCGGCCATTTGGATCTCCGGGCGCTGGGTGGCTCTGGGAGCCCTTCATTCCGCATTTCACAGACAGCAAAGATACCGAACCAATTTAGAATTGATTTCTGCAACATAATAGGCCTAAATACAAACATAAATTCGGTACACCAACATCTACAAGCAAATAGACCACACATACTAGCCCTTACAGAAACACAAGTATGTTCTACAACAACAACAGTGAACTACCCCTATCCTGGTTACGACTTGCATACCCGATTTAGACATAAGTTCGGAATATGCCTTTTTGTCCGAAGCGACCTTTCATGTCACCGCGAGGAAACACTCGAACCGAACAACCTTGACGTCATGTGGCTCAAGTTCACCGCCAAGGGATTAACCAAATTTATATGTTGTCTCTATCGCCCTCCGAGCGATAGAGCTTACCAAAGCTTGTTTTTAACACTAGCTACCACTTTTGACTCGATACAGGTTGATTACCCCAGTTCAGAAATAATCGTTCTGGGAGACTTCAATGCCCACAGCACCAACTGGCTCAAACATCACAACAAGACCGACAACGAAGGTAGATAGGCTGAAGCATTCGCCATCAGCTGCGGGCTTACTCAAATTGTAGACGAACCAACTCGAATCTCAGAGAGGGGCGAATTCGCCGCCCTCCTGGATCTTTTTCTAACCACCAATCCTGATCAGTACACAGTTACAGTTGGTCCGCCATTAGGTACTTCCGACCACAAACTTATTACAACGGTTTGTGAATTGCCATTCATACAGAAGGATCCACCATTGCCTCGCAAAATCTGACATTACAATTCTGCAAACTGGGACGATCTAAGGGAGTTCTACCTAGATTTTCCTTGGCTCGACGTCTGCTTTGGCGCTGACGACCCGTCAGTCTGCTGCGAAAAGATCACGCAACTAATCTCCTCAGGAATGGAAGCATACATCCCAAATTCCATCAAGTTACCATCAAAAGGAAAGCCCTGGTTCGACAGAAGATGCGAAAGAACTGTGGATAAGAAATAGCAAGCCTACAAGTACTGGCAGCAAAATGAGACCGCTGAAAATCGCAATTATTTTGTCGAAGCGAGAAACGAATGCAAGCGTGTTATCGACGAAACTAAGGACAAACACAATCAAAGGTTCAGGAATAAACTTTTGCAATGCCCCAGTGGCTCCAGGAATTTCTGGTCGGTAGCAAAGGCAGTAAGTAACAACATTACAGAAACGTCTCTCCCACCTTTGACAGACGAACGCGGTATCACGGCGACTACAGCCAAGGAAAAAGCAAACATGCTCGCCAAAATGTTTTCTTCGCACTCTACCTTAGACGTCCCCCAAGGCAAGACTCTCCCCACCATATCGAACATCAACACTACCATGGCAGAAGTCAAATTTCATCACCGTGATATTCGTAAAATCCTCAAAAATCTAGATACGCAAAAGGCATCAGGACCGGACGGAATACCTGTCATCGTGTTAAAGAACTGCGCCAACGAACTAACACCCGTTTTTTCCAGGCTTTTTTCCCTGTCTCACGGAAAAGGGATTTACCCATCTTCTTGGAAAGTCGCTCGAGTGCAACCTGTTCCAAAAAAAGGCAAGAAAATCACGCCCTCAAACTATCGTCCAATTGCCTTGCTTCCAATAATCTCCAAAGTCATGGAACGTGTAGTCAATCAGCAACTACTCAAGTACCTCGAGAACAACAAAATAATCAGCGATAACCAATACGGCTGTCGCAAAGAGAGATCAACAGGAGATATATTGGCCTATGTCACTCATATATGGAGTAGGGCAATTGAGAACTGCGGAGAGTCTCGAGCGATTGCGTTGGATATTTCGAAGGCATTCCACAGAGTGTGGCATGACGGACTGCTCAACAAACTATCGTCCTTTGGACTGCCAGCCTCTCTGCAGCTGGATTGCCATTTTCCTTAAGAGCCGATCTATGCACGTTGGAGTCGATTGACACATCTCGGACACATTCATCATCAACGCGGGCGTGCCTTAGGGCGCAATACTTTCACCAACTCTGTTCCTAATCTATATTAATGACCTGCTGACCGAAACAAATAATCCTGTTTACAGTTTTGCAGATGACACCCCTTACCCTTATCTCCCACTTTAGATCAGAAAAACCCTTACCAGCGGCTGAGACTCATCACCGCAGACAGGAGCAGATTACAGCGATTAATCAAGACCTGGAGAAAGTTCAAACTTGGGGTTACCGAAATATTGGTCCAGTTCAATGCAGCAAAGACCCAAGCAGCTACGTTTACCAAGAGGGTCAATACAGCGGGCCCTGACATCATTATGGCAGGGTCGACCACTCCTTCATCCTCGTCAATCGGACTGCTGGGTATCTCGGTCAACAGCAATATGTCCTGGCATGACCACTTTGCTAACATCGCAAAATCAGCCTCCCAGAAGCTTGGTGCGCTATTTCGCAACAAAAAACTCTATACACCGCAGCAGTTGCTCTTGCTCTGCAAATCGCAAATAAGACTGTGCTTAGAATATTGCTCACATATCTGCGGTGCCGCACCAAAGCACACCCTAAAGCTGCTGGATTTCATTCAGCAGAGAGCTGTGCGTCTCGTCGACCCGGAGTTGACCCGGAATCTAGATAGTCTGGAACACCGCAGACATGTAGCCGAGATATCTCTGTTTTACAGATACTTTCACAGTAGATGTACCCAGGATTTGGTCCGCCTCTGGCAGCTCCTGTCAGACAGTCACGACAGACCTCAAGAGCGCACCAGTTCGTCGTACAACTGGAAACACCTAGAACATCGCTATACAAGAACTCCTTTGTCTGGCGCACTGCATCACTGTGGAACTCACTCCCAGGACATCTGTTTCCCACTACTTACAACTTACAAATATTCAAGAGCCGATCAATCAACATCTTCGCACACACACCGCTCGTCGAGCGCCATAGGGTCTCCCTTTAGAGTGTGTGCCACTGCCATAAAAAATATACATCTTGTAAACGATTAGTTTTTAGTAACACGTTTTATTTCGCCAATACACCTTCGCCAGTACAGTTATCATAATTACATAACGCCATGAGTCGACTCTGCTATCGTACAATAACTATATCTACGCCTTATTTCTAATCTATCTATATACTCCGTATTATATAACACCGATTCGATTCTACTGCTGCGCCATTCGTTTTCCAGGGTTGTCACGTCCTCGCCTATTTGAACGTCGCACGTCGCCTCTCCAACATTTGCTTATAATATACTCATGTTAGAGTACATTGTCTGCTTTTTTCTGTATTGGGCACTATTATCATGAGGTAATGACTAAAAAGCTCCTGAAATTCTGAATCCCTTATAGCAGGCGTAAATCCTGAGCAGAGAGCTACTAAGTCTCCGTACTTATCTTTCGCAATGATTTGAGGAAGAAACTGAAATAGTACCTTGAAATCTCTTTAGGTTAATACTATCATCGTTATTTTGGACATGCATGACTTTTTTGAAAAACATTTTCATTAGTTCGTTTTTTTAACCATTATTTCCATAACGCTCGGCCATTTCATGTTTTCGTCATTATCGGTTTTTCTGACATTTAAAATACGCAGTTCAGTTCTTTTGACAACATAATGTTTTGACCAAGAAATTCTATCCACACGAAGAGATGTAAGTGCAGTTACGCCTGTAAGTGAGAACAATTTTGCATTGATTGTTAGATACGTCGAACACAAACATCTCTACTGCCGTGAAACCATTAGAGATACGGCTACGCCGCTTTAAGCGTATAGCTATTTTCAAATATTATATGTTTTTGCTATAAAAAAAAGTTTAATAATAATTTTCCATAAACGATCGAGAATTACCAGAAAGTCGATGTTAAAGTGAAACATGCACAAAATCAGCAAACATTTCCCAAGTATACCATATTTCGGCATTTTTACACATTTCAGTAGATAGCTTTGCTTTTGATGCATTCTGGGACATTTCAAGGAATACGACTTCCAACAGTTTGACATAGCGTTTAAGTTAAAATATATATACCTATTTGATTGAAGATTTCGAGGTAAAATTTCAATTTCAGCATATTGATGCGTATAGTTTTTGTTGTAAGTAAACTTGTTTGCCTGAAATCTTATTTAGAACGTGACATTTTTCAAGCGGAAAGCAGCCGTTTCTGCCGACTTTTTGAGCTATTTCAAGTCTATAACATTTATGTTTTGTACATTCAATAAATTTTTTTCATATTGTAGTTTTTCACTTTTCTCTTGTTTTTTTCTTAATATTTCAATGCTTCTTAGAATGTATGAATAATCGCAGACTAATATTGTCAGTACGAATTATTTATTGTTATTAGAAATAATGATCGATTTCAGCTTTATTGGAGTTTTTTAATACAATCAACAGCTGACTTTTCGTCACAAAGTACGTGTCATATTCAGAGCTAGAGATCTTGACAACCATGTTAATACAATACAATTAATATTTTTAGGTTAAAACTGAGATACCTATAGCAGAGTACAAATAATATCGAGTAGATTCACTTAGCAAAAATCGTTTGATGTTTTTGGATCAAACGCAAAAGCCGCAAAATTAGTTTTTACCCTACCTGCAGCAGCGAGCAGTCTATGAGGGGAGATTCAAAAAGTATTAGCTGATGCAAAATTATTTCCTCGGTTATTATTTGATACACGATATTTCAAAGGGCTATTAAGGTAATTTTTAATACGTGATTCAAATGAATAAAACTATGTAATAAAGTTATACAAATTAGTAACGTATACTAAATTCAAAAACATTATAAATGAAGGTAATACCTATTAAAATAATTTATTTGACAGTTTGCAACTTGATTCATCTATTAAAACATATATAAAGCAGAAGGTTCAAAGTACCTGGGAAATATTGTGGGAATTTAAATATAAAAAGGACAAATTAAGCTAGTAAAGTAAATTTATAGCTTCTTAAAAGTCTAAACACTTCATTACTCGCGCTACGAGTATTTCTCTCACATTTTCTGCGAAATCGTCAGTTTTCGGAGATGGCTTTGCGGACGTAGTTGTCCTCCACTACTCTAGCTGAATTATTTGGCGTCTTCTTTAACATAGCCAATTAACCGGGTGCATTTCTCAAATGATTGACTGCATTTGTGAGATTTACTCTCATCGCGCTACGTCTGCCATAGTACTTTTAACATTGAAAATATGTCTGTTTTGCTGTTATGGGGCATCAAATTGCGAAAAAGTGCATGCTACATTTGCCACACATGATGTCATATGCGTTATGAACTACTAACCCAAACTAACCAAAAGTAATGAAAAGCACCAAAAAGAACTAAATGTATCGGATTAAAAAAAATTGAGGTAAGACTAACTCAAATTATCCGAACTTTTGCAGCTAACTAAAACTAACCAAATTACTAAAATAAATTGGAACTAACTGAAACTAACCGAAAGTTGAGTGAACAACTAACCAAAAGCACCAAAAACGCCTAAACCGTATCGGGCACAAATTACAGATATTAAAGTAAGTTAAAATTAACTTAAATTAACCGAATTTTGGCGACTAACCAAAACTAACCGAAAACATTAAATTTGATTGTAACGTATCGGAGTCGGTTCAAGTGACTAAAATTAATTAAAACGAACTGAAATTAAAGAAATGCCTTTTTAACATTATAATACTTTTTAACATAATTAAAAAAAAAAGGTGCCGATATGAAGACCTAAAAAATTACCCTCCACTTGTAGATAGGAAAATCTATTAATATATAACTAGCTATGACTTTGCGGTAGATAATAATTCTAACCTGTTCCGAATTGTTTTAGCCGGTTCTTTCGCTTTTGCTTACTTTTAGTTAGTTTTGTTTAGCCGTTTAATTAGCTTTCGGTTAGTCTCAGTTAGACCCTATTTATTTTAGTCATTTGAACCGACTCCGATACGTTATAATCAAATGTAGGGTTTTTCGTTACTTTTGGTTAGTCGCCAAAGGTCTGCTCGTCTTGGTTAGTTTTAACTTACTTTAATTTTTGTAACCTCTTCCGATATGATTTAGTGCTTTTGGTTACTTTTGATTAGTTTTGGTTTGTCATTCAATCAGATTTCTGTTAGTTTTAGTTGGTTTTTATATATTTTAGAATTTGAACCGCTTCAAATACGTTACGAGTGTAATTAATTTTAATGTTTTTGATTAATTTTAGTTAGTCGCCGAAATTCGGCTAATTTAAGTGAGTTTCAACTTACTTTAATATTTTTAATCTATTTTGATTTATGGTTTCTCTTTTCTGGTTACTTTTGGTTAGTTTTGTTGTTCAATCAACTTTCGGTTAATTTCAGTTAGTTTAAATTTATTATAGTCATTTGAACCAGTTCCAATACGTTATTACCAATTTTACTGTTTTTGGTTAGTTAAGGTTAGTCGCCAAAATTCGGTTAATTTGGGTTAATTTTATCTTACTCCAATATTTTTTTAATCTATTACGATACGTTTTAGCCGGTTTCGGTGCTTTTAGTTTCTTTTGGCTAGTCATTCAATCAGCTTTCGGTTACTTTCAGTTAGCTCCCAATTTATTTTACTCATTTGAAGCGATTCTGATACATTATAACCAATTTAAATGTTTTTGGTAAAATTATGTCAGTCGCCAAAATTAGGTTAATTTGGGTTAGTTTCAACTAATTTTTATATTTTTAATCTGTTCCGATAGGTTTAAGCCCTTAGTGCTTTTGGTTACTTTGCCCAGTTTTGATTAGTCGTGCAATCAACTTTTTGTTAATTACAGTTAGTTTCAATTTATATTAGTAATTTGAACCGATTCCGTACTTTATAACCAATTTTAATGTTTTTGGTTAGTCGCCTAAATTCGGTTACTTTGAGTTAGTTTCAACTTACTTTAATATTTTTAATCTGTTCCGATACGTTTTAGCCCTTTTTGGTGCTTTTAGTTACTTTTGGTTAGTTTTTCAATCAACTTTCGATTACTTTCAGTTAGTTCCAATTTGTTTTAGTCATTTGAATCGGTTCCGATACGTTATAATCAAATTTAATGTTTTTGGTTAGTCGTTAAAATTTCGTTCGATTTGGTTAGTTTTAACTTAATTTAATTTTCGTAACCTGTACCGGTACGTTTAAGCCTGTATTGGTTACTTTTGGCGAGTTTTGGTTAGTCATTCAATCAACTTTCGGTGAGTTTCAGTTAATTCCAATTTATTTTAGTCATTTTAATCGATTCCGATACCTTATAAATCAAATTTAAGTTTAAGTAAATAAACTAACACGATCTCACACGCGTATGATGTCATGTGTCAAATGTAGCATGCACTTTTTCACGATCTGAGGTCCTATACCTACTAGGATAATAGAAACATTTTCAATGTTAAAATATAAGAGTTGCTTTAAAAACACAAAAGGTCATGTGAAAAATTCGCAATTATTAAAACATAAACCGATTTTTGCTCACGCTAGTAGTGTCGGGCATTTAATTTTTACCGTACTTGTTTTCTTTTCTCACTATTATCTTTATCCATATTTAGGTAAATAACAAAATTTTAATAAAGACATATTTGTTAAACCGATTATACGTGTAATTGAAAAACTGCATATTATTAAAAAATTATTATAAAGCTGATAGGGTCTTGGGGCATCTAAAAAATGAAAATCCGTCACCCACTTTTGTAATACAATAATTATCCGCCCAACAATATCTCGCCATAGTAACGATCTTAATAATTATTTAATTCAACGCCACCCAACAGTACTGTTTGCCAAATGAAAGAACCCGGACGAAAAGAATGCGGGCAAAAAATGTCTTCGCAAATTTAGATGCTGCCACATTTTTTTTCCAATAATCCTAATTTATTTTCTGTCTAGTTTCCTATAGTGAATTTACATATTTAAATTTCCTACTTGAATACTTAATTTTGTTATTTTCCTTAATACTACTGTCTTCTATTATTTACTATTTTATTTACACAGGGAAATACGGAATACTATAATATTTGTAATATTTATATTTTATTCGCCTTCAAGCTATTTAAAATACGCGACAATAGGCAACAGTGCGACGTTTACTTGGTTTTTAGCGGGAGGCAGTTTCGTGATTGGTCGCAGGATATATTAAATACACTTTGACCCTAGACCAACACCTAATTTTTTTTACATATTTTAAAATTTCGGCAGCGACTTGCTTTAGCCATTGGCGTGGAAATTGCCGATGCCGGACTGTGTGGTTATTTATATTATTTGGTTTGTACGGTTTGGTGATATATAGGTTTTGTCGATTTTGCAAATTCTCTTTTTTCACTAGAAAGGGGGTGTCCTATAGAGTAGTTTAAGCCAAAAAAGTCGGAAGATCCGCTACATTTGAACTGAAAAAATGCCCTCAAAGTTCGAGTTTTGACACAAATTTTCAGCACCACTTCACAAAAGCACTAGAAATATAGACAAAACACATCTCAACATCAATTGTCGGGTGAAAATATTAACTAGGATACATTTGCGTCGAACGAGAGACCTCCGTTTTGTTCCGGTCCTAATTTAAAGCGACTCATAGCCCCATTAGACAAAATTAAATTTTACTTGTAA
>JAEQML010063290.1:0-23284 GCA_016904865.1 Pissodes strobi | reverse complement strand
TAATACACTTATTTTTCTTCGATATGACCATGAATGCGGCATGATTTTTTGGAGACGTTACTCTAAGGTTATTTAGAAATTGGATGCAGAAAATGGATGCAATTTTTAGTTAGCTTTCAAACAGAAATGATTCCTAATTCACCAGAGTTGGTTTAAAACAACTGAAGGGGTTTTAAAAGAATAACGATCCACTTGAACAGTTTTTGTTAATTAATTAATTTAAAGTGTTCGATACAAATCAGTGATTTTTGAAGTGATATCATTGTTAGTTTACAGGCAAAAAATATGGGATTTGCTCTATTACCTTGTCAAAACATAAGCGAAACTTTTATAAAGAATATTATTTTTCTTTTAGGCCTTCCCATTTTGTTAATTGAGTGGTATATTTAAAAAACTACTTTTTAACCAAATCCGTTACGATATGTATAAGGCTAGGGCGTGTGAGTTTAAGAAGTTTCACTTTAGATATGTGCACATAGTGCAAACGCCTTTTTTATTACACTGCTTCAACGTTTTCAATTTATCTTGACGTATCGAATAAAATGTATGTTGAATGAAAAATAAATCCAAATTTAGGACGGCGGGCTATTAATAATAAAGGCAAGTGATGTAAAAGTTCTAGTTTCGGCGATGCCAAATTGCAAGTAGTGTTAAGCGCTATCATCTTCACTTTTATGGCGACAGAATTAATATAAATGCAGAAAACTTTAGAAAAACTTCTCATATGAGGTATAGTTATAGAGACTCTTTTTTTGAAAATATCACAATATCAAAAAAGGCGTAAGTGCGTAAGCACATGTGGTAATAAACATAGGATTTTCTGTTACTCTTAGGCAAAAATTATGGTAAAAAATTTATATGACAATATTCGACATTTCCTTTAGAATAAGAACAAGAAAGTTAGAGGAATGAGGCTTTAGACAAACAATGTGTAACAAAAGTCTGAAACGCTTTAAATAAATATAGCGTTTATCCACGTATGAGGGAACTACTAGTGCCATTTACAATGTTGTCAGGTTTACAGTTTTTCAGCAATTGACATTGATTTGAATATTTTTTTGAAATAAGATACCCGATCGATTTTTGTTATCCAACAAAATGATTTCTAGCAACTTTGATATTAGGTAGAGGATGAGTCAACGATTTAATAAAGCCAGTTTGCTTTTTATACGTATATTATGCCATTAAAGTGTGTTTTAAAATTATTTACAAATGTACAGGATGCGCCAAAAAAGTAGGGCAGTACAAATTTTTTTATTACGCATGCATCATAATCAACGTTTATCGCACACTACAGAATGCTTAAAATGAAGTTTATGATGCTCCTACTTTTTTAAAAGTTGCTATAGAAACATTTGATCTACCTTTTTTATCTATATATTTACCTGCCATTTTTATTACTATATGTCAAAATGAAGGAGCACATTGCTTTATTCTAAATAGTATCTACGTAACTCAAAAAAGAATATGATGCATTCGTTATAAAAAGTAGCGTATGATATACGTGTATAAGAGGCCTTTAAAGCCCTTGCGAAATATGTCGCGCGTGCTTTAAAGGCCCTCTTAAAATTTTTTATCATAATATACTATTATTTTTTGAAATTTGGCCCCATATATATTATTCGATTTTTCAATTCTATGTGCAAGTCTGAAACTTTTTTATTATAGTTTTGATATTTGTAAAACTTAGAGTTTTTGAAATAAAGAGGCTTTTAACTAAAAAATCAAAATCTCAAGCGTCTCTCTATCATTAAGTACCACCCTTTATTTTGCTAGGAAATTTTTCTATTTGGGAACAAGAAACACTAAAATCAAGTTTATGCTTTGCCTAAAAAATATTTCAGATAGTATATATTCACATCTTGAAAATTTAAAATAAAAAAATCGATTTTTTTTTAATGGCACACCATGTATATTTTTGTGTTATTTTAAAGAGTATCAAAAACCTATAACTTTTGCTAAGTATGTACTATGCCTATTTTTGAGAGTTTTTAAATTATTTTGATATTTTTAGTTTATTAATTATCTCAGTGGTATTTCTTATTAGTAATCATGGTAGCTATGGAAAAGAATCGTCTATTTCAAACATTTATGCACTGTTAGAGTTACTTTTGTGTAATTAAAACGAATTAATTAATACGGTTTATGTATTAGGAGAGGCTAAAAAAAAGATTATAGAGAATGAAAAAGATTATATAGAATGAAATATCCTAATCGACGACAACCTAGTCAGTACGGTTTTCAAACTTTGATGGAGTGATTCGATTCTACTAGAAGTACTAACTTTTCAAAACGCAAAGGTGTAAATAGAAATGCTACCAATACAGAAAATGAACTTGAGATTCTGCTTCATGTTGAAGAAAATCCACAAGTCAGTAGTCGTCAGGTATGAATAGCATGTGGAGCATCACAATCAGCTGCCAATCGTACAACTACAAAATTTAAATATCAACCTTACCATATCGAATTACTTCAAGAGTTATATGACGAAGATTCGAAAGACGCTTAAACTTTTGCCATTGGATGAGTCGTCAACTTGAAAATAATCCAAACTTTTAGGTTATATTTGCTTTTCTGACGAGGCCGCGTTTAGAAGTAATGGTCCTATAAATTGACATAGTATCAGCGAATATTAACTACGATAAGAAGATTCACTCTCCGCGGCGGCACGTCAACGATATGTCTCCTTCCCCGCGCGAAAACTAGCATGATACTGGCATGTGACCTTTGGACCCGGCGCACACTGGTCGAATTTCTAGAAAAGCTGGCCATAATAAGGTTTACTAGAAATAAGACATAAAAGTTATTAAGTATTACACGTTCAATATATCGTGTTTTAGACAAATAATTGTTGAATTTTTTGCTCATCATCTATATTTATATATAGGGAGTATCAATTATCACTAACGATAAAAATCATGTATAAAAATCATTTGTATGTTCCTAAATCGTTTTAAAAATGATTTTGAAGATTAAAGGCGCTTTCGTTGTATAAAAAAGGGTTTTAAATTTTTAATACGATGATCCAAATTTTGTTTTTGCAACGGTTAATTCAGGAGTCTGCAATTTTGCCATACATGTATTTCAGAGTTATCGCTATTTTTAAAAATTAATCTAATAGGGACGAAACTCGTAAAAAATATAGAAGCATCAGCGCAGCTGTTGTTCAAAAACACTTGCTTATATTCTGTCTATCCCAAGGTAATATCAAAGCCATATTTACAAATTAAAACTAAATTATAAATTTTTATCTGCTGATTCAGCCAAAGTATTTATTACCTCTTTTTATAATAACATCAGTCTTGCATCAGCAATAATGATTCTACCGAAATTTCAGCTTCAGTTTCACTTACTACAATATTATGGGATTAGGGGTGGGCGACAATAATCGATTAATCGATTCACTTTTAAGAAATTACCGATTAATCGACTTATCGATTAATATTTCAGAAAATATCGATAATCGATTATTCAGTTATTTGCTAAAATATTACGCGTTTAATCGATTATTCAATTTCTTGCCCACCCTTACCGATTACTTTATAACAGATATAGCTTTTAAAATTCCAATTTAATAATGCGTTGCGTTAAGGGTAATTTAAATGACATTTGAAAATACCAATCTGTCAAATTCACGTCCGTCACATTTTAAAAATACGAAAAAGAAAGTTTGTGGCTTTAGCGGACATTATTTACCAGATGCGTTGTCAATTCACTACTATGGTCTCAAAAATTATGGAAAGCCTCCTGCCTCCTGCCTCGAACCAGGTTCAATTTTTACGAAAAACATCTTACCGCTGCGTCCCGTCAAGTACGGTTCATAAAACGCAGGCAAAGCAATTTCCATCATCTCTGTCATATGGCTGCATAGACCTGACGAGATCCATACAGATCGAAACGCTTCGCCGATTTTGCCGACAGAGATGGTTCACACACTTTGGCTTTCCATAATTTTTGGAGACCATAATAGTGAATTGAACTCGCATCTGGTAAATAATGTCCGCTAAAGCGACGAACTTTCTTTTTCGCATTTGAAAATACTTTCAGTACAACATATGAAGCAAAAAAAAACAGAGAAACGTAAATGCTCGAACAAGACAGCAGCAGGGAAAACTGCGCACGTTACAAATTTAGCCAATAAGGGATCCTCATTTCGATTTCGACGCGCCATTTTCTGATAATCTGGCTTCAGTTGCTGCACAATTAGGTATAACACCAACACATAACCTCAACGGAGTGTTAGCACGTTAGCACTATAGTACATCAGTCTTTATCTTTTTATTATGTATTTGGGCAATGCTATATGATAAGAAGGATCACTCTCCGCGGCGGCATGTCAACGGTGTGTCTCCTTCCCCGCGCGCACACTAGCAGAATATCGGCAGGCCATGATACAAATAAAACAATCATGTTGGCAGGCGACCTTTGACGCGGTGGCCATAGACCAGCTCATCCTTTTGTTAGATTAATTTTCACGCCTAAATTCTATAGTCGAGTCAATATTCGATATAAGATAATATCGCTATTTTTTTAGTTCTGTTGTATTACAAAATAGGAATGAAATATACAGTAAAAATATTGTGCGAAACCTTTAACCAATTTTAAAATCACCCAAAACGCCAAAATTTAACTAAATATTAAAAGATGGGGCCAATTCGAGCAACATTTTCTTCTTGATGTCTTTTGTCAGAATATTAGTATTCGGAAATACGGTGTAATCATTAACACAAAATCAAAATCTTTTAAATATTAGTTATTACGTACCTTGAGTATTGTTATCAATAATAACTAATTAAAAACATTAACAGATTTTTGAAACAGCCAGTTGAATACAAACTTTATCAAAATATTTATTTGGCGATAATAATAAAAAAAACCATAACGTAAGTTTGACAGGGCGCTGCAAACAATTCAGAAGATATCAATTGAGTTTTTCCAAAGCCAAATAGAGTATTAGAGTGCTATAAATAATTTCGTCATAAATTTGATTAAATATACCGCAAATATCGTTTATGGCCAGCTTTTATTTAAATTCAACCTGTGTGCGGCGAAGTTCGCCGAGCGTTACCAGGCAACGAAGAAAATAAACGACGATTCCTTTGTAGCACTTCTCTTGCCATTGAGTGGACCTTCTTGTCGTAGTTAATATTCGCTGATAGTATGCACTACTACGCGACCGAAAATCCATTTTGGATACGTGAGGTGCAACATCAAAACCACCGGTCTCTAAATGTTTGGCGTGGCATTAACCAGAACAGATTCATTTGGCCTTATTTTTTAATAATTCTTTAATTGGTCTAAATTATCTTCAATTCCTGTGAAAAGTTTTGCCCGCTCTCTTTCAGGATCGTAATGATCATCAGAATATGTGGTTACAACAGGATGGGGCCGTTCCGCACTAGCATCACGAGGTACGCGAATTCTTCGATGAACATTATCCTCAAAAATGGATTGGGCGTGGAGGTTTTATTCAGTTGCCACCAAGGTCATATCATATGACTGAACTAATCACACTAGATTTCTTCTTGTGGAGTTATATTAATGAACGGGTATGTCACACCTCCAACTACAAGGGAAGATATGCAATATAGAATAAGAGACATTTGCACAACCATACCACCAGGGATGCTAGGAAACGTGAGGCAGAACATTATAAAAATATTAAATATATGCATTCAATAGCAGGGACGCCTGTTTGAACATATTTTGAGAAGAAATAATTATTTATTCTTGTGTTCCTTATTAAATTAAAACTTACATATTTTCGTTTATTTTAGGAGTTTTATTATAGGTATTTTTTTTTGTTTTACTCTTGCAGTTATTTGTATCCTTGTGTTTAATTTCATTAAATATGTATTATAGTCACTTGTTTTTTTTTTTTCATTGCTATACTACGATTACTAAAAAGAAATATCACTAAGATCATGAATAAAATAAAAAATTTAAAATTATTCGAAAAGTATCAAAGAGAGGTATAGGACATGCTTAAAAAAGGTTGTAGATTACATAGAATTATACAGAGTGTGCAAATAAGGAAAAAACGATTTCTTTTATTTAAAATTTTTAAAATTTAAATATATATTATGAGCTTCTATCTCAAATATTTTTTTAGGTGGAGAAAAGAATAAAAGCCTCATTATTTCAAAAACTGTCAGTTTCACAAATATCAAACCCATATTAAAAAATATAGAATTCAAAAATCGAAAAATATGCCAGGTGTCCCGTTTAAAAAAAATACAAATTTCTGCTGCCCTACTTTTTGACGCACCCTGTATGATCGTAAATAATTCTGCACATTTAGTAAACATATATTACAATAAACACACTTATTGGCACAATTTACCTATAAAGGACAAACTTACTTTATTCAATCGTTGGCTCACTTTGTACTTAATGCCTAAACAAAGGCATTTTTGGATTTTCGAGCTCAAAAATTGAGAATTAAAGGAACATTATTGTGAGGTAATTGTTTAAACTCATTAATTAAAAACAGGTTAAATAAATTAAACTAGGTGCTTAAAGTGCCTTCCATTCCCTTCTTGACAATACTCTAAATATTGCGAGGAAGTATTTAAAACATTACGGAGAACATATGTTTCTTTGATTCGTTGACACTCAACATCGAATTTTTCTTTTAGCTCTTCTATATCATTTGGCTGGATCTTGTAGACAATATTTTTAAATGACCGTGTTCCCCCCACCATACATCAAGAAATAATCGAGAGGAGTTAAAGCTGATAATCGAGGTGGCAACTCAATTTTACCCCGTCTCACTGTTCCGCTTTCAAAAAATACATCGTCCTGATAATCCTGTACCTGCCTGTCGTAATATGGTGCTGCATCGTTTTGTTCCAGCTTAACTTCCTTGGTATTTCAACGTTGTCTACTTTTTTAATTTATACGTACTCATTTTTGAATGTCCAGATTTTGAAAGGTCTTTTACAGGACTCGCCAATTTGCATTTCTTTAAATTTTTTGCTTACTGTGAACAGTGCTATTGGATTAATGATGGGACACTTATCAAAAAATATATTAACAAACTTCCTGCTGCGTTGATCTTCGACCACCATAACCCAATATCATTAATATTTCTATTTGCTGTGCTTCAGCTAGTAAACCCATTTCACTTAAGAATATAATAATTTGCATTATATTTGATATAATTTTCCGAAATACTGCAAGAGACTTAAAACACTACAAATCTATTAAAGCAATAAACTATCAAGGAAAAATATGTTATAAAAACTTAGTTCAATGCCAGTGTTAGACATTTTCAGCACCTACGTTATGCCACAAGCTTCCAACGCCGCCGGCGCGGCTCCACCTGTTTATAATTCTCTGTTCTCTCAAATAAGCAACTCTTATGATATTTAAACCCAAATATCAATAAAATGTTTGTGCTTAGACATTAAGTATCAGAGTAATTTATGACACCTAGGGGAATCATTTTATTGAATAATATGCAAGTAGATTCATTAAAAAATATATTTTTATAACAACTACTGAAAAGTAGTAAACTTGGCAACATTGAGACCATCATTAGAAGCATCGGCATAAACTCTTTCTTACATATAGATACTGAATTTCAGCTAACACGTAAAACCGATATTTCAGATATTTATAAAGTATTCTAGACTTTTATTACATGCTCTATATTCAATAATATGCATTGTAGCTGAAAAGGCTCCCCTTTATACAAGCTTTCATAAAAGTAGCATGCAAATAACATTTGCCCCTGGTTTTAAACTTAACATTAAACGCCGCAAAACTTTGCGTATAACAAGATAATAGCAGAAAATGAAACGGGCCATAAATAGTTGGAAACTTTTATTGCAGCTATATTATCCAAAATGTTACATTTAATCTTGAAAATAACAATTATGGTTAAGTAGTTTACTTTAAGCATTCAAAACGATAAAAAACGTCTAATTTGAAGCCTGATATTAACATCTTGGATATAGGCATACTTAGATAAAGAAAGACATTCTCGAAATATCATGATTTTCAGCGAAGTGTTTACATTGGATTAACTTCCCCGAGGGACCGAAGTAGTAAGATATTATCTCATTTTCATTTACTGCATATATCGCCAATTCGCGCAATTTAGATTGTTGAGTAATCATATGCTGCAAATTAATACGAATACTCTCAAAATGTAAAAGGTTTAAATGTTCAATTGATTTTCTTTATAAACCGGCTGAAGCGAGTAGTCACTATATACACATAAGTAATAAGAATAGCTTTCACATTTAGAAAATGTTATTGAAAAAACATTTGAATGATATTGTGCAGGGTTATAAGATCTTTGCTTTTTTAAAATAAGTTACACTTAATTCGTCACCGTAGAATTACGTAGTTCTATCTCCATTTTTTTAAAAGTTGATCTAAATAGGTACTTTTTATTAGGGGAATTATATTGATCTGTGCCCTATAAAACATCACAAGTTAACAATTAAATAACAATAATATTAGTAATATTTTGTTCTGTATCCACTTTAATTTACAAAAGTTACGGAATTATTTTGAAACATTCAGTTTTCAGCGTGATAGACTAAACAATGGCTAAATTTGCTAACAAGGAGATTAAAATTATCCGAAATGAGATTGGCGGAAAAAGTGAATAATTATGTTGTTCTATATCCATTATAGGTTTGCACATGATCATACTTATCTTTTCTTATATTATGGTGTCGCAAGAATGTGATTCTAAAACTACTTTGAACTTTTTTGTGAAAATATAATTATTTTCAATCAAAATTTAATAGGGAAGAGAGTTGTGCTAGTAGTCCTTTTTGATATTACCTTTCGAAAAGAATACTTCAAGCCAGCATAACAGGTGAGATTTTATTACTTATTCTCTCTTGAATGGGACCAAAAGAGTACTACTGAAGATAAGAAGTACACAAAATTATATAGTTTGCTCTATCTGCACAGCTTTTCTTCTATGTCCACCATTAATTGGATATAGCTGTTTTGCTCATCTAGGTCTTTTCGTATCTCCTCGAATTGAACTAGTTTGCGTTTATAATACATATTTCTGATTTTCCTTATGTCATAAGTATGCATACTCAAGCTATATTCCAGAATGTTTACCCTCTCATTTATGTTGATACATTTGACTGGATTATGATTGCTAGAAACTATTAAGTAAACTGTATTTATTCGAGTTTCTAAAATGGAAATTAACTACGGTTTGATAGGCGATTATGATTCCACCACAAATCCCATAATACTTCAGACGTCACACCAAACAATATTAGAAGATAAAACTCACCATTTTTTGGACTATTTCGCAGCCATATTGTTACATTTAACAACGTAGGTAATAGGTTCAATAACGGAAACTATATAGCTATCACAAATCTAAATGTCGCACTAAAAACTCATATTGCGTTATGGTCAACCCTTAGGTAGTTTATCGTCTATTATGGAGGCTGTAGTAAATAATTTACAACCCCTTATTGCCGTCGTATATTAGGTCAGAAATATAGCTGGATGTAACTTACAATTGATATGATATGATTCTGTTTTAAAATCAAATACGAGGGAAACTTTTTTTTTCTGCTCCTTTATTAGGTACTAAAACATAAATATGTAAAACTCCATTAATGTAACCACTTTCACTCCATAATTTGCTCCCCATAGTTATAAAAGGAAATACTAAAAAAGATGTTTTGTTCAACCGTAGAAACTCTGAACATGGTATATTCCGCTCTCCTTTTGAATATGACGCGTGGATCAAGTTTAGTAGTAATAATATATGAAACCATTCGAAATAACCACAAAAGCACATGAATGGACACCAATGCAAACTCAAACAATAAAGAAATGTTCGCTCTAACACCATGTTTTGAAAAATTATAATCCACCCTGGTATCACTCAAGCATAATAATAGTGCAAGGGAATGAAAAGAATTAATTATGGTAGCCTTAATGCCAAAATAGCCTAGAAGAAGTCGTCGTAGCTGATATTTGTTAAAGGATCATACCGTTTATTCATAATCAAGAGTAGATATAGATACTGCGTTCTGCATCCACCGCCGCGGTGGGGGTGCGCAGTAGCAAAAATCGCTCACGTGGGCTACGCCATTTTTAAAGGCGTGGCATCAGATATTTGACAGATGACAGATGACAAACGACAGATGACAGATGACATTTGGCAGCTGACAGATGACTGTTGATGACTTGCGCAGTAGCAAAAATCGCTCACGTGGGCTACGCCATTTTTAAAGGCGTGGCATCAGATAGTTGACAGATGACAGATGACAAACGACAGATGACAGATGACATTTGACAGCTGACAGATGACTGTTAATGACTTGCGCGGTGGTAAAAACCGCTCACGTGGGCAAATCGCTCACGTGGGCACCACCTGTTTTTAAAGCGCGACATGCGATGAATTACAAGTGACATTTGACAAATGTCAGTTGACAAATGACAGGCCACGCATGAGCTGTAACGCAGTTCCCGCGAAGACCGGTGCTAGCGGGGGGTGCCATGAAATTCTAAGCCGTGATGTCATAGCTATAGGTTAGGTCACTTGGGCCTATGTTTAATATATCAAAAACTCTTTTTTCTAACGAAAACAAAAATCTAATAACCGACTTGAACTAATATATTTTAAATAATGCAAACCAATCGTAATATATTTTAAATAATGCAAGGCGCCAGGCTGACGGGTCAATAGTCTATAAATAAATGATATCAGCCACAACCATTCCTGTCTATACAAGTCGATATAAATGAGATTTTAAATAATGCAAACCAATCATAATATATTTTAAATAATGCAAGGCGCCAGGCTGACGACCTCCTGTTTATGCAACGACTTGGCGGGCTGGCAGGATGTAACAATCTATGCATAAATAATATCAACCATAACGCGTGGATTAGAACAACCTGACCGCGACAGCAAGTCGTAACAAAACGGTGTGACGAATACCAATTCGGTCTATAAATATATTACTCAACGCGAAAATCAGTCAAACTGGTTCTCTCGGTGAAGCAAGCCACTACCTTAAATCAAGCGTCAATTTAGACACTGTTTTATTTTGTGCTTTGTGGTTCCAAGTTTTTTGCATACGGTAAGTTTTTGAATCTATTAAATTACTTCGGGAAATAATACGAATATACTGAAATTAAATTTGGTTAAATGCTGTAGATATAAAAACTGTTCTCTTATAACTCAAGTTGAATGATGTATGCATTTACTTACTTGATAGACGGTGAACTATGCTAGTTTAGCAACACGATTTTTTCGAATGGGGCTCAAAACTATATAGACTTTAGACGAGTTATTTGTGTATAAGTTATACGATAAATAGTTAAACAAAATAAATAAAGTAAACTCTATGGGCTTTAGAGTAAGGACCGTGCTTTTATGACTCAGCTAAATATAATATAAAATATAGGAGATAAATTATTAAATAGCTAAGATATGGATTATATATATATTTTTCGATTTTTCAGAAAATGTTTGCCTGTGAATTCTGTGCCCGCTCGTTCACCAGGAAGGATGCTTTGAAACGCCATGGGGATTGCAGACCTAAGGCCTTAACCTGCAATCAATGCGGTGGGATACTCAAGTCGGAGGCGGCCCTCCAACGCCGTCTTGTAGATAAGCATAGGGTCGCCAAACGAAAAGCCAACACGTCAGCTGGAGCCCTACCTGCCATTCCTCAGCCTGAAGCTCCAGCTGATATTCCACCGCAACCCATGGCCAAACGGGTTAGACTTGACCAAGATAATAGTAAGTTTTATTTTAGGTTATAATAATAATAATAATAATAATAATAATAATAATTTGCTTTACTAAATAATGTTTTTTTGTTTCAGTACCTTCAACTTCATCTACACGGCGATGTGATGACTGTGGCTTGAAGATCTCCATCACTCGGTGGAGAGAACATCTCGAGGAACTCCAACACATCGCCAACGCCTGTGTAGCGCAGGAGGAATCAGTCGTAGTGGTTGAGACTGCATTCCGAACCCGAGTTGCAATATACCGTCTTTCTTCAAGCCAAGATCCTACCAGTGTGATGAGATTTTTAAACCATCTAAAAAAAAATTTCATCAGGCTGCTAGGGGATCAAATCGCTAGATTTGGGCATATTAAAGTCGGTGTGGTGTTATTCGGCCGGTTCCTTCTGCAAACAAAGGAGTTGGAGGAGGTCAAGTCCTTCAACACGACTTTCCGATCGGTGAGCGAGGGCACGGACCTGAAGGAGTTGTTTGAGCAATTTCAGGCTATCCTGGACAGAAAAGCTTCAGAGTTCCAGGAAAAAGATAGTGGTATGTATTTTATTCTTAATGATTTGTATCCTGATTTTTAAAATAATGATTTTCAAGCATTGATTTTGTTCTGTATTCTAAACAATATTTTTTCTTTTGTTATAGGCTGGACCCTTCAACAACTCCTCCATCTACAAGTATGCGTTAATAAGGTCAACCCATTAAAGGCGTCGTCGTATATCCCGCTGTCGAAAGAAATAGAATCAAAGAAAGCTGTTCTCAACATTCAAAATCAAGACGAGAAATGTTTTATGTGGTCAGTCTTGGCTGCCCTGCATCCGATTCATAGGACACAAAATGCAAATAGAGTCACGAACTATACGCCATTCGTCAATGAACTGGACTTTACAGGTATGGAATTTCCGATTAAACTGAAAGCCGTGTCAAAGTTTGAACAACTCAATGATATTTCCGTCAATGTATATGGTTTAGATACAAATTTTGAAAATGGCAGAAATGTCACTGAGGTTGTTGGTCCTTTATACTTTACTAGATCACGAAAAGCGAGACATGTTAATTTACTTTTAATCAGTGATGAGAGTGGAAATAGTCATTACTGTTTAATACGAGACATGTCTCGCTTAATATCAAGCCAATTATCTACCGACCATCGAGTTAAACACTTGTGTGATGGGTGTTTGGTATATTTTCAACTCAAGAAAAATTAACAGAACATCAAAAATACGATTGCGGTCACGTTTTGGCTAAAGTCCCGACAACAATTTTAAAGAGCAATAAATATGGTGGAGAGATTCCTGAGAATATTCTTAGATTTACCGATTTTGAAAAGAAATTAAAGGTACCTTTTGTTGTTTACGCCGATTTCGAGACTATTTCTAAACCCCTCAATATAGAGAAAAATGAGCTGGATCCTGAAATATCCTATACAATGCGAACGCATAAACATGTCCCTTATTCTTTTGCCTACTATATTAAATGCGATTTCGACGATTCTCACTCTATATTCAAAACATTTAGGGGGGAGGACGCGCATAAAGTTTTCGTAAAGTGGTTAGAGACTGATTGCAAATCGATCTATAACCAGTTTTTGAAAAATATTGTGCCAATGCTTCCTATGAGTATTGAACAAGAGAGAGAGTTTCGTGAAGCTAAGGATTGTCATATTTGCGAGAAACCGTTTAAGCTGGACGACAAACCAGTAAGGGATCATTGTCATCTTACGGGAAAATTTCGGGGCGCGGCTCACTCTATATGCAACCTAAATTTCAAAGTCCCTTCCTTCATTCCCATCTTTTTCCACAACATGTCCGGTTTCGATTCTCACCTATTCGTGAAAGAACTAGCTCCCGAAAACGAGAAATTGGATGTTATCCCCCAAAATAAGGAAAAGTATATTTCATTTACCAAACATATTTTGGTGGATAATATCAAACTTGGAAACGGTATGGAATCGCAGGTATTTTTGAAATTACGTTTCCTCGACAGCTTTCGTTTCATGGCACAAAGTTTGGATAATTTAAGTAAAAATTTAAAACCCTCGCAATGTCGAGAAGTCCGAAAATATTTTCCGCGAGAAGACGAATTTAAGCTTATTCGACAGATGGGTGTTTTTCCATATTCTTTCATGACATCATTTTCAAAATTAGATTATACCAAGCTACCATCAATCGATGGCTTCTATAACGAACTTCGTAAAGAAGCCATCACACAAGAAGATTACAAGCGTGCACAGACTGTATGGAATTTATTCAAATGCGAGAATTTAGGCCAATATTCAGATTTGTACTTAAAATCCGACGTTTTAATTTTAGCAGATGTTTTTGAGAATTTTAGAGAAGTGTGTCTCACAACATACGGCCTAGATCCATGTCAATTTTATACAGCCCCTTCGCTGTCGTTTTGCGCCGCTCTCAAGGTCACCTCTGTAGAGCTACAGCTTTTAACGGATCTAGACATGGTACACTTCTTTAAACACGGGATTCGCGGGGGAGTCAGTCAGTGTAGTGTTAGGAAATCTTTTGCAAATAATAAGTATATGCCTCATTATGATGCTTCCAAACCAAGCTCCTACCTCATGTATTTGGATGCAACCAATTTATACGGTGCAGCCATGTCACAATATTTACCAACGGGTAATTTTAAATGGCTCGAGGAAGACGAAATTAAAAATTTAGATTATATGAAAATTGATCAAAATTCAAACACCGGATACGTTTTTGAAGTCGATTTAGAGTATCCGGAAGAGCTGCATTATGCACACAACGAGTTACCCTTTTGCCCAGAATCCATCAAGCCACCAGATTCTAAATTAAAAATCAACAAATTAATTCCAAATTTCCAGCCGAAGACGAAATACGTTATTCATTTTCAAAATTTGCAGCAAGCTTTAAATCATGGCCTTAAACTCACAAAAATTCACCGCGTTCTCTCTTTCAGTCAATCTCCCTGGCTCAAAATTTACATTGACCTAAACACAGCAAAACGAAATGCTGCTACCAACAAGTTTGAAAAAGACTTTTTCAAACTAATGAATAATGCTGTGTTTGGGAAAACGATGGAAAACGTGGAGAAAAGAGTAAGCGTTAAACTTATTACCCATTGGGAAAATATTGGTAGAAAGTTAGGGGCCGAAGCATGGATGTCAAAACCACATTTCAAAAACGCCGAGATGTACAGTGAAAATTTAGTAGCTATTCAAATGACTAAACATAAAGTCACATATGATAAGCCCATATACGTGGGATTTGCCATCTTGGACATATCCAAAACGATCATGTATGACTTTTTGTATAGTTATATTAAACCAAAATACGGGAATAAAGCCACTCTACTCTATACCGATACTGACTCTCTTATTTTAAATGTTGAAACAGAAAATTTCTATGACGATATGCGTGATAATTTGGATAGATTTGATACATCTAATTACTCAGAGGATAACCCATACGATCTTCCTGTAAACAAATCAATCATTGGGCGAATGAAAGATGAGTATGCAGGAAAGATAGTCTGGGAGTTCTTTGGAACCGGAGCGAAGGCATATTGTGTTAATGCGGAGGGTAACGTAACCAAAAAAGCAAAGGGGGTGCCTGACTGCGTCACTAAAAAAGAACTAAGTCTTGAAGACTACAAGACTGCTGTTGACGTAGCAGGCACGGAAATTCATCGCGAGATGAATACGTTCCGATCGCATCATCACGATATGTATGTCGAACTGAAAAATAAAGTAGCTTTGTCTTACGCGGACGACAAACGCTTCATTATTGACGGTTCTGAGTACACGCTTGCAATAGGCCATCGTGATATAGCATTGTATAAGGAATCATCGGAAATTCCATAAGGGCCAAGACTGATCTAACAGCTTTCTTTATTTTATTTCCTTTGGGTGGCAAAGACGATGTTTTTAATGGGTTTAATTAAGTTATTTATTATTAGTTAAGTTTTTTATTATTATATTATTTTATTTATTTGTTTATTTCTTATAATAATTTTTATATGTATGATTTATTTTATTTCTTAGTCTAGTTTATCCATAAATCCATAAATCCATACAATTCATATTTATAGGTTAAAACTAAATCTATGTTACACTCATTCCAGGAAATGCAGTCTCTAGTACGCATATCGCAAATAGTTAGGCCTCTGCTTTCCTCTTCATGCCAGTAGCTTATATAGATATCTTCACCAATGTAGAAATTCGTATCACACCAACTATCATTAATTGATTCGAGAAATGCTAAAAAGTCCATGAATTCATCAGGTGTGAAAGAAATTGAGACATCACCAACATGCTTCAAAATAACTTGATCGTCTGAGGCTATAATTTTTATAATATCATCAATATTTAACTCTCGTAAAACAGGCATTGGGGCCATTCTTCTAACATCACTAGATTCTGTCTGATTTCCAGATCTCGAAGTTGTTTCAAACACCTTGCTCCACTTTGATTCCATACTAATTTTTTTAAAGTCGGAAAATAATTTTTTCATATTTTCGTAAAACACTAAATCTTTTTTCACACTTACAAGATTTTCTAAATGTTTATGAATTCTCGTAAGTAGTGTACTCGACATAATCTAAAGATAGACTGAGCCTAAATGTCGAGATCGGTTGTATTTATCTATTTTTTACATAAATAAAACACATAGTTTGATTAAAAGTATTTATTGAGATAAAAGGCTTGCAATATAATCATATAATACAACAACATTCTTAACACTACAAGAACAAATTTTAAGTTTATGATGTATACATGCTGAATCACTACGTTCTAATTTAGGTATTTCGCCCTCTGAAAATTCTAAATTAACAATGTTAGGTGTTTCTAAACACATCTCAGAATAGGCTTTAATTAAAAAATCTTTTTTTACATATCCTTTAACATAAATAGTATCCACGTCTTGAAGCTCTCGATAAAGAATCTGATTAAGTTGATTATACTCAGTGTTTCCTGTTTTATAATGTATACCGTGAATATTTAAAAATACGTATTGCGTAGTTTTCCTTTGTGACTCACTCAAATCTCGAAATAATATTTTTGGTTTAAAAATCCATGTTTTTATTTGCTTGCCATCATATATAGCAAGTTCTTTAACTTGAAAATCAGGTGTAGAATAACCTTGAGCATCTAGGACTAAGAACTTCATCTTATCAAGGTTTGTTGTAAACTGATTAAATCAGGTTTCGAACATTACCTGAATAAGGTAAATATTCCAAAACTCTGTCATGTACAATGATACAATATGCTCGAGTATCATCAGAGAAATTTTCTGAACTTTGGAACTCTAGTTTCACATCGATAGTGCTACTTTTAAGAGCTTCGTTTTGTTTGGAGCAATCAATAACAAATAGAGCTCTATTTACAAAAGCAGTAAAATCCAATAATGGATCGCTAAGAGTTTTTCCCAAATAAGATTTTTGAAATTCGGTATACATTCTATACAGTTCTGCAAACTGTTTATTTCCAAAATTCAGATTGAGCGCTTCATATGGATAAACCTCGGAATTTAAATATAATCTAACATCAGTAATATTTAAATTATCAAAATACGTAATATCGGATTTAGGGTTGTCTTTTCGATTTTTCTGGAAAAATACAATAACATATCGAGCTCTCTCAGACATGGATTTCACAGTCCAAATATCTCTCTTTGTATTTCTTAGCGCAGGTAGCTCATGGATTTCCCATCCTCTGAATCCCATAAATATTGGTTTATCTTTAGCGATTTCTTCAATCAGTTTTAGCTTTAATAAATCGTTGGGGTATATGTGCTTCACTCTTAGTTCGATATTTGAAATTGATATGGTAGCTTTCTTATCACCAGTAGTGTTGGCATAGCAGTTATCATCATTCCTAGCTCGAACTAGTTTAATTTTCTGTTTACCCATAATAGCATTTGTATAATCAGAAAATATACCCAAGAAAAAGCTCAACGGTATGAGTAAGTTAAATTCTCCAGATGCTTGAACAAAGGATTTTATCACCCCGCCAGGCCAACACCATCCTGAGATATCCAACGCCTTACTCTCATGCTCGTTAAGACATAAAAGGCTTTTAACAGTACTAGTAACACCAGGATCACGTACTTTTTCAATTTCTTTACCATTTAATTCATAGGTTATGGATTCGAATAAGAAAGCACCTGCATTATTTGTGAGAGAGCAGGAACCGGTCTTTCCTGCTGTAGTTTCTTCAGTAATCTTTGCTTCTATATAAATCTCAGCTTGGCTAATATCCATAAAAATATCTTGTTGGTTGATAACTATTTCTATCTCATCGCTGTTGTTAAATGATTTTGTGAATGTATGATATGTATGCCATTCTTCTCGAGAGATAGACTCATCCACTTCGATCGGGTGAAATATTTGTAGTTTTCCTGATACGATATCCATAATTGCTTGCGATTGGATGTAGCTGCACTAAACTTTTCCAGGTGAGTGACTGCTCTGCCGGTTGTCTACTGACTGAGGCTATGGTAGAAGTGTTGGTATTTAAATAGTTTCCTCTTTGGTTAAAAACTAGCCCCATATTTTTTAAGTTCTAATCTAACAACGATTTCTTCACCTCTGAAATTAACAGGTCTTGACTCCTGATCTAATATGTTTATAGTAATATTATCGATACTAGATCTGTTTACAGGCAGGTAAATCAGGTTTCTTGGTTCAATAATTATACTGTACCCAGGATCTACAGCCGGTGTAAACTCGTACAATGTATGCGATGGATTGCTGGTATAATAAGAACCGGATATAATATTACACTCTATTCTTATGGTAACTACTTGTACTATCTCTACTGGGAGATCTGATTCGTGACGTGTATTAGCCTTCAACAGCTTTTTAGAAAATCCTAATAATCTCCCGATGCTATCTTCGGGCTGGAAATCCACGTTATAAACACACTTCAGCTCACACCTTAATGTATTATTATTCGGTTTTAAAGAGATGAGAGTTTTCCCCTTTTGATCTTTAGCCAAAGCCGACAGTAGCCAAGATTCAATATCTGAAACTTCGTAAGATCCTGTTGGAATTTCCAATACTTGTTTCTGTCCGTTAATGAAATAGTAAAACTTGTTTCGTCCTGGCTCGATGTTTGGGATTGAGTTCCAAGTACTGAGTGATATCAACGCCACAGAATATGTATATCTGCTATCTAACTCGATTGGAGGATTAATATCAACGCTCAAACAACTGGATCGACCTTTCAGCGTGAATGTCTGCGACATGACTAGATGAATATCAAACAAACATGTGTTTTATACTGATTTATTGAAAAGGAATGATAATACAAGATGGCCACAATTATATGTGTTATATGTTTGATACTGATCATGATTAAAACATATTTTACATTTTTTAAAATAAGCAACAACTTCTTTAGGAGGATTTAAATTTCCAAAACTATCAAAGTATACTACTTTATTATTAATCTCCTTGTAAGCTACCCAGTGTGTTCCGAAACCTTTGTCCGAATCAAGATTAATTACACCACATTCGTTCTTCTTTGGAATTTTCGGTAAAGTGTCTCGCATAAATACTCCTCGGAAATTAACCAAGTTCAATAGTTTCGCATATCGCTCAATATCTATATTAGTCAATGGGCATCTAGGTAGCTTTACTGGGAGTTTTTTGACATCTTCTTGAGAAACAAACCATAACCCGTTTTGTGTTTTGCAAGATATAAACCATTACCTTTCTTGCCTAAAGCAATGGCTTCCATTGTTTGATTATGTCTTTGAGATTCCTTTAGTTTATCTGTGGCTGATCTGGCATCATTTACAGCTTTCGCAACACCTGCAGCACCACCAGTCAAGGCACCCAAAGCACTCAATGCTGCGAAAATTGGTATGAGTGGAAGAATTCCCCTGATTTTAGGTACTCGAATAACTCTTGGCAGTTTGACTTTTCTCCGTCCTCCAGCTTGTTTAATAGACATTCGTGCGGCTTTAAGCGCTAATTTTATATTATCTCTAGGCGAGCCGTTTCCATAATGTTTTACATGTTTCTTCACTTTACTTAAAACACATGATTTGAATGGCTTTTCACATCCCATACCCATCTTACGCTTGGCTTTCATTGCAGAAGTAACGAACCAGGCTGCGCTCTTCTCACCGAAAGTTGAATCTTTGGCTTTAACTCGTTCCCAAGCTCTGTTCTCCAAGACCTTATCTGCTTGATGACGTTTATTCAGATCCTCGCTTCTAGAATATTCAATGTCGTGGTCTTTGCAGTAACTATCCAACTTATTTATAGGAAGATCACCTCGCGCTAATCTCTTTTCAAGTTTCGTACCTGGACCACAATACGAATATCCTGGGAGATGTAGCTCGAAAGGAAGTTTGTTGATTGTCCTATTTAAGAGACCTTCACCCCTCAACACATTCATTACTACTAAAGACACCGCAGGGTGTACACTGTTTATATAAAATGCGAAAAGAAAAACAGAAACTTAATATTAATATAGCCAATTTTGATGTAAAGAAAATTAGTAATCGAAAACGACATAGTCAACTCTTGCCAGATACGATACGTGCAATCATTTGCGGTCCGAGTAATTGCAGAAAAACGAACGTTATGCTAAGTCTCTTAATTGATGTAAATGGGCTAAGATTTCAAAACGTATATGTATATTCAAAGTCCTTATATCAAGATAAGTATAAATTCCTCGAACAAGTTTTGAAGCAAGTACAGAGTGTTGAGTTTTATGGGTATAGTGATAATGATACTGTAATAGACCCCGAAAATAGCAAACCTGAGTCTGTATTCATATTCGATGATGTGGCTTGTGAGAAGCAGGATAAGATAAGGAATTACTTTTGTATGGGGAGACATAATGCAATTGATTCATTCTATTTATGTCAAACATATTCGAAAATACCTAAGCAGTTAGTTCGAGATAATGCAAACATGTTGGTATTATTTAAACAAGATGATATGAATCTCAAACATGTGTATGATGATCACGTAAACACCGATATGTCGATGAATATTTTAAAAAATATTTGTTCAGAGACTTGGAAGGATAAATATGGATTTCTAGTAATAGTTAAAGATGATGATATTCGTAAAGGTAGATATAGAAACAAGTTCGATACCTATATAATACCTTAAGCTAATGATGATTCTCAGTATAAGTCGCGATCTGATTCAGAGAACATCTCCGATCTGTGTAATACTTGGTTATCTACTATAACAGCCTATACAGGCCTATATACAACTTATACAGCTTAAACAGGGCTGTCTGACCTGTCTAACCTGTCTGTCCTGTCTGTCTGACCTGTCCAACCTGTCTGTCCTGTCTGTCTAACCTGTCCGACCTGTCTGACCTGTCTAACCTGTCTATTCTGTCTGTCCAGTCTGTCTAACCTGTCTATTCTGTCTGTCCAGTCTGTCTAACCTGTCTGTCCTGGTTAACCTATCCTGTCTAGCTGTTCAGTCATGCCACCTGTCTTAAGCAAATTCGATAGAGATGTTAAGAAGAGGATTAATGATACTGCCAGATCTATTAGAAAAAAGTATTTATCATTAAAGTTGGAGCGTTCTGAAGAAGATGAGTCTCTCAACAAGATTTTGAATCCTATAAAAGAACCTTTGAATAAGCTTGTGGAGAATGCCGAGAAAAAACTTAAGAGACGTGAAGTAGCTAAAATACCAAAAACCCAGATAAAGGAAACATATGAATTTCCAAAACCTTATCAGCTTGAATCAACTCGAACCAGTACTCCGAAATATTTACCACTCGAATTAGTATCCGGTACATCAAAGGATTATATAAAAGATGAGGAGGAGGATGAAGATGATGTTTTTAATAAACCTATTCATGAGCTAAAAGATGATATTCAAAAATCTATCATTGAAAGAAGCGATGCATATAAAGAATTTTTAGAGCAATATCCAGAAATATCAAGAGAGTTTGTTGATAAATATTTCAAAGATTCTGATCAGATCGATCATGCATATGGTCTACAACACGATCAAACATCAGATGGTTGGTCGATGGGTTCACAGAAAGTAGATTTCATGCCTAATGGTGATATTAAGGTTGGTGCTGTTGAATATCCGGGGACACGCGGATTATATGAATTATTATTTTTAAAAAATCCTAAATATAATACAAAAACAGATGTTCTACAATTTAAAGATATTTTAAATCGAACAAACGTTCACAGGAGGAATTATAGTCCAAGCGGACAAATAAAAGGAACTAATTCAGCAAAATATCAAAACATTGTAAGGCCATTGATTAAACTACCGACTTCTGCAGCATCTGAAGCTGCTAAAACCAGAAGCGGCTCATTCAGTAATAAATCTCCTTCAGGAACTAAAATTCCTGCAAAGACTAAAACTAGATCAAATACTAAATCTAGCGGTGCTGCTTTAATGGAATATAATGAGAAACCAAAACAGTATGTTTACTATGACGATGTGAATGAGTTAGTTGATCGCCTTGCAATGCTCAATGCGTCACACCAAGCAGGAAACGGTAATCATTTGAACGAGATCATGAGTATTTTAGAAGAACTTGTAGAGTTGGATGTGTTGGAGCGTATTAAATAAGATGTTAGATGTATAATTCCTCATTATAGTTTTAGCCATGAACAAGTTTGGTCATTCTCTGTCTTCTACTCGTAAACAAACACAAGTTGTTCGTTCTCAGTCTATTTTATCCTTCACTAGTGACGGTGATTATAATATTGAAAATCGTAGGTTATGTAATATTAAAGCACCTACAGATGGAAATGATGCATCAACTAAAAATTATGTTGATACTACTGCCAATCAGCTTCGTGATATTATTAGAAGCTTAAACGAGACTATTCATACTCTTAGTGGGGGGATTAATAATATTGACGATAAATTTGAAAGCGACGCAGAAAAAATCAAAGATCGAATAGACAAAGTAGAAATCAGCATAAAGAATATTAGCGAGGGAATTTTGGTTATAGAGAAAACATTTGAAGCCACCAAGAAAGATATTATTCAGGTGTTGAAGCAACACTTTAATCAACTAGAAATTCGAGTAAAGGATTTCCTTAATATCTTAGTAACTAATGCATTGAAACCTATTTCCATTGATTTGGACAAACTCAAAATAGAAAATACTCGAATTTTAAAAGCAAAATTGGATTATACACATTTGGAAAAAACCATGGTGAAAGATATAGCAGCTACTGTTATAGCTGATGCACTAAAACCCATTACTACTGATTTGGATAAACTTAAAGGATATTATGAGATTGATGGATCTATGGCTCAGCCACTAAATATAAAGTAGAATTTAGTATAAAAAACATTGATGTAGACATTTATATTCAGTTCAAGAATGTCTACAGTCACAGATGCTAGAGAGCAAGTAGTAAAAGAACTTCATCGTCCTGCTCGAAAAAAATTTATTCGAAGAAGGTTTATTCAATATGGTTTGAATGATACCTTCGCCACAGATCTGGCCCAACTCGATCAGTATTCTCGTGAAAATAATGGGTATAAGTATATACTTGTCGTAATTGATTGTTTTTCGAAATATCTCTGGACC